>MU160177.1:0-12446 GCA_015888305.1 Antheraea pernyi
CTCAGCAGCCGTACCCTATAGCAGAATGCTATAAGACAGTAAGCGAAGTAGACTAACCTAGCAGTGGCAATATCTGTAAGCTGGCGAATCTTACGTATTGCGAATGCAGCGGAACTTAATCTGCTCGCCAGTTTTTTAATGTGAGGGCCCCATTGTAATTTAAAATCTAGTGTAATTCCCAAGAATACAGAGGGCCCCATTGTAATTTAGTTATTACTACTATAAGTTAAGAATTAAAATAATAAAACCAATTTTTAAAACTCTTTTTTAAAAAGAGCCATCTAGTGAACATCAAAGAACTAGTAAGTAACTAGTTGAGTCACGCTGAAGCTGTTACTGGTTTCAGCATGAATGGGTCGGCTCGTCCGAGGTACTACCACCCGACCCACAGACACACCGACGTGAAGTAACAACAGTGCTTGCATTGTTGCGTTTCGTTCGGTCAGTGAGAACGCCGGATAACCCACTCCCCGTCCCCCAAATACAGGGTGGCAACGCACTTGCGACTCTTCTGTTGTTACAAGCGTCTATGGACAGTGGTGATCACTTAATATCAGGTGACACACCTGTTCGTTTGCCTCCTATGATATAAAAAAAGGTATGGGTTTCATAGTTATTTAACAACTCGTTGTGTACTCAGAAACGCATTGACAGTTTATCTTACGGATAACTTTATTGAGTCAATAATCTAATGATAGTTTGACTTAATACCTTAGAAACCGGGCATTAGAGGGCAAGAATATCTTCAAAAATGTTGATAGTATCGACAGATTATTATATTCAGTTGTCATGTAATTTCGACACAATATGGTCGTACTATGAAGGGCAAGTTTCATCATATTTTCATCCTCAATACCAACTTAACAAGTAAGTAAGTCATGAATATAATAGAGGTTTATCTTATTTTACTAAATTAATATCAAATAAATGCTAACCTATCAGAAATAGGGGTGTAAGGGGTGTCGAATAACATCGAAAACTTGAGACATCCAAGCCAAACTCATTTGCACGTGGTGCACCCTGCTGAATAACAAACGAGGCAATGGCGAAAGGTTGTAGGGGTTTACAGCCTGACTGGGACGCAACCACCATGTATATGGCGTAAAAAACGGTCATAGTGATTCGCTTCTGCGGGTCGCGTTTCGGGATCAGCATGACAGCGGCGACCGACGATGGATACTGTGTCACTCGGTGGACGCCATTGTTTTTGGATTTTACTGTGCTTACCATCAGCCACAGTGCAGTCATTATGCCGTGCTACAATAAGAAAAAAAGTTAATGTGCAAGTTGTTTTTAATTATCAGACCATGTTTCACAGTAGTGATTTCATATGTCCAAAATATACTAATCTATACATATAATAAGAATGTAAATCTAATGTGTCTGTACATATTAGATATTCGTGAAAAAAAATTTGCAGGTGTCTAGAAATAAGTAATAGAATACATTTCAATCATTTTTAGAACTGTCTGCCCGTTTGTATGAACACGCATCAGTGCTAAATTACTGGGTTCACAATAAACCGTCAAGAAAATCGTAAAGCATATCCTCGGGAGTAACTTAGTGTTTGTTTCATTCAAATCGGTCCACTCTATCAAAAGTTATTGTAGTTGTAGTAAATGGACTTAATACATTCGGATGACTTTATTAATCAATGTTACACGCGGGCGAAGTCGCGGGCACAGCTTGTATATAATAAAATAAATTTTCTTAATGAGGATTTGACTAAAAATATTCCTCATAAATCCAAATTGTTAGCAATGACGCGATTAAATCGAATGAATGCTATTCCGAGACGCTTGCATAAAAAACTTAAACCAGACGTTTAGCTAGAGATCGCTTGGACACGCATTTGTAATAAAGTATTTGAAACATTTGTTCATAAATGGATTTAAGATTTAGTCAAATTCGTGTTAAACGCGTGTTTATTTTTCCTTTCGTGTTTTTTTATCGGTCTTAGCTGATAAAGTATATGATAAGAATACAATAGAACAATATTGTATGCATGTACCTCAAAAGTGTATAAATGAAGTGAATCTCGACGTTAAAACGAAAGGAAACCATTACATTGCTAATGTGTAAGTATTATAAAGTAAAATTGAATAATAAATCTTTTTAATAAAATCTCTCTTTATTACATTCCCCCAAAGCGTTACTAACAAGCGAATCTTTTCTAAGAACAGGGAGAAATGAAAGAAATTTATGCAAATGATCCGACCGGTGACCCTTGAGTCGGTTTGCATAATACGAATTGCGTCAGAGAAGGTGAATTTACTTCTAAACTTAACATACAGTTGTTAATGCCATCGTCATAATATCATACGGAGATATATAGCCATTGACCGTGAGCATTCCGTGAGATAGATTAAAAGGGCGTCTTCTTTTCCTCTGAAATACATTTTATCTACAGTAATATGTCTTGTCCATGACAAGAAATTTACTAATGACGTTACATACTTTTTCTGTTCTAACAGGTATAATCAGTTACGTTTTTCTTCAATACTAGTGGTCGCCTAGTGGTCGAAATTCAACCATAATTCATTTTGACATTCAATAAGACCAAAAAGAATAATAATGATATATTTGAGTGGTTTCATAGATATATTAAAGGTATCAATTAATTATTGAAGTGTTTATTAATGTATATTATGAATGTGTATATTATCTAATATAAAAATCTCGTGTCACGGTGTTAGTTTTTGAACTCCTCCGAAACGGTTCTACCGATTTTTATGTATATTTGGTAGGTATGAGAATAAATAGTAAAGTATATTTCATACCGCTAGATGATTAGCGTGTTACTGTGCAGGTTTTTTTTCTATTATCTTGACAAAAAAGAATTATAGTTTTATTGTCATCAAAATATACATACAGGCCCAAACTGTGACGCTCCTACCCCACCGTCCCATTCTTCAATCGCGATTTTAGTATTTTTACAAAACCTATATCCAAACACTAAACCAGTCGTTCAGATTTTAACCAGAACGAAATTATTTATGTTGCTGAATGACAGTCAAGTTATAATTTGGGTTTAAAAAAATATCGATGACGTCATAAAGACTGCTGACAGAAGTGAACACTCAATACAATAGAATAATTGTGTTCTGTTTTGGATTTTTAAATTAACTACAGTGTAAGTTACTCAAAATTTCATAATTTATAAATTGAAATTATTAACATTAGTGTGGTTTTCATATCTATTGGCACTCGGAGCAATAATTATATACATTTTTAGACACTTCATTAATTAATCAAATATATGATAGGCTGAATAATCTCAATACAAAACGTCAATATGAGATGTGCACAGGCCCTTATACTATATGTTGCTAATCTAAGTTGTGCAAACACAATGCGATCGGTCACGCGTACTAGCATGTCATGACGCGAATTTATAAATTTATCTCTTGCCAAAAATACTGCTCAACGCTAGGCGCGTTTTCACTTCAAAAATAGTTTCTCTTCTGTACGAGACGTATGTTTTTCTTTAATGAGTTAATTCTACGAAAATTAAAGTAATACATATTATTTACCTTCTTTCCTTTACTTTATATTGTAACTTATGTATGACTTTAAAACTGACACGATTTACATTCGCATGTTAATCCTTCTTTACAGTCCCATATAAAAAAACCTTACCCTATTACGCTACCACAACTCCATTGGTAAAATTTTGACGAAATTGATAATTCCATTGACATAACCATATTAATTGGCATACTTCAAAAACATTAAGAACTCATTCATTTGGAATTTAAATTACTAGAAACGAAATCAAAGTTAGATTTTCAAAAATGTTGATGATCTAATGTCGATGAAAAATAAAGAAAAACCTTTAACCTGTACCAAGAATGGTCAGTATAAATGTCATAAACTGTATTTCAAGACCGATGGAACTGAAATAATAAAAGTGGGTGAACAGTTTGCCCGGTTCTGGATATAAAATAACATAGGTATGTTTTTTTTAAATATATTATTAGACACTTGGCCTCAGTTGCTTCTAATGGAAGATGAAGAATGGGACGGAGATGTAACTCGTTCGTTCAGTGAAAACCTATTTATTTTCTAGCCGTTATGTTATGTGAATCAGGAGTTCAATCGGCTGAGTGCCTTAAGCGCTCGCCTTAGTAGTCCGGTGAAGCTGTTAAGACCTTGCTTGGTCAATAGCGTATTCAGTTGGAAAAAAAAGGAGAAATATAGACAGGCAACGCGTTCCATTATTAGACGGGGAACATAATAAATTTAAGTACAAAGAGCTTCGTGTACATAAGTAGAACTCTGAATACGAGGCCCGAAGGAATCTAATAGTCCTTACGACTGTGAAGTAAGTTGGTGCAGATCTTGTACACGTTTCCTTAAGTGAAATACCACAAGGCATACATATATACCTACGCCGATATATATGCATTATTTGTATTTGTTTTTACATTATTTTTTTGCTGTCAGTGTTTGACAGAATTCAACACGGCCAACTGGTAATTAACATGGTCTTATTAGCTGTATGTATCTAAAGTTGTTCAGGATAAAAAACATTAATGATTTATTTAAAATATGTGTTTGCAACAGATTTTTTCGTCTAACGTTTGTGAGAAAGATCATGGCATTTTTTATTTTAAAAATGAACATTTATTCCCGTATGGGACACAGCTCATTAATAAACTATATATAACGAAAAATAATATATGTAACTTTTTCTTTTACTATTCCAACCTTTGTAAAGTTTACCTTTCTTCATTTCCGCTATGAAAGGACGCAAAGGCGTCTTGTGGATGATCTTTGTTACTATGTAATTCACTTACAGCCTCATTTTCTAAAGTGTTTAGTATAAAAGATATTCATGTACCGCAACATCTGTTTTCTAAATTAGTATTAAACACACTTGAGTTAATCTTATCTTACATTAAAATTATAACAATATATATAGTTTTCATACTATTATCTCAAACTCTTATTACATACATTATATTATCAAATATACAAATATATACAAATATATAATATCAAATATATTATAAATATATCTTTGTTTAAGTTTATGGCATTTTATTACGTCGAAACTGACCCAGTTTGTGATGATTTTATCATTATTATCAATTCTGTTTTTAACTTACTGCAGTTCAGGTTATATTTTAACATATTTGTTTTCTAGAATAAACTTGACTCTTTCATATAAAACCGATAAAGCGTCTATAATTTGAATTTCTACATAATTTGTACAACTGGTCCTACATATTGCAGCCAGTAAATTTTCTCTTCTAAAAACGCGGAACACATCTCATTGGCGGCCGTTAACAAGCTGTTTAAATATCAACCCACTATTTTCTTTAAATTAGGTATTTATATACCTATTGTTCTTTTTTCTTACAAATATAGTGTTATATTAAAAATAAAATAAGAATACATACATAATATTTCAATTGAGATATGTAAAAATTTAAGTTTTAAAATATTTCACGCATTTTAACTCTTTAAGGCATACAATTATGTAATTAATAAATTAAAACCTTCAATATTTACGTAAATTTATGCGACGCATTGAAGACAAAATTCAATAGAATTTTGTTAAATATGTTTATAATACTATTAAAATATTTAATTATTTATTTATGCGGCTTTAACAATTGTAATATATGAATAAATATTTTAAAAACTTTTCCAACCACTACTTACAGATTTAGCGTAGAATGATCACGTACAAAATCTTCAATAAACATAATCACACTATACATCTATAGACATAATCCACGAACTTATTTAGTATTATTATTTTTATATAGTTTTTTTACACTTTATTAATATAATGCATAGTTATTATTTTCTTGCAAGATATAACAAAACACGATAATAAAATCACTATATACGGTTAATATTTCACAGTGTTGCACATAACAAAAACTAAATTTATATTATTATATATAGCACTGTTTTAATATTTCACGTACTATGTTCGGACACATAACGGTTTTTTTTAATATCCAATACACGAACGTCTACATCACGCGGAGCACGCGAGCAAACTGGCCAAACGGAATCTTTCGCAAGTCGCATTACCTGTGGCGCGGCAGCGGCATTAAAAAAACATAATCATCTGATTATTTTCGCTCTTTATCTCATTAGTGTTTCATAATATTTCATTTCTGTCGAGATAAATATTGGAGGAGCGATTCGTGAATATTTTAGGTATGTCAGAATAATTTGATCTACATATTTTTATCATTTTGGCACTCCTTTGAATATGATTATAGGACGCTATGCCTGTGGCTCGGTACGCGTGTATCGTTATTCTATAACTACTAAGCATCTGGTTTAAGTTTTTTTTTTGCAAGTAACTATGAATAACATTCGTTTTATTCAATCATATCATTCAAAAACGTTCCATTACGTACAGATATTTTGCGAAGAATCTAAATTCATGAATAATATTTTTATTCAGATCTTCATTAAAAATTTATTTATTTTAAGTTAAATTGCTAATCATTATTGTGGCATTTTTGTTAAAAGAAAATGTTATATTGGTTAAAATAAGCAGTTTATAAAATTAATATATTATGTCAAAGTGCGAGAGGTGAAATAACACTATAACGTCAGATTAATAAACTGTCAAATACATTATCAAATGACAATAGTGTCGTATAGTATTTATATCATTTACTTGTGAATCTTTACAATTGTGTAATTTATTTATTTTTTTCCAATTAAATTATACCCAAGAAATTCATAATTTATTACGAAACATCTTTCGCCGGCAAATAGATATACAATAAAATAATAACTGTCAACTTAGACAAGCGTTAGAGAATATTTAAATTACAATAATGTCCATCGGTAACCAAGGGTAAGATACTTCAAACTTTTTTAAAGTTGGAGTTCAATACGTATTTAAATTTTTCGTAATAACACTTGTGAGTTTGTTAAAATTTGGAATATTAATGTTTCAAATGAGTTTTTTTTTTATGTCATAATGTTATTTTTTATGGTTTATGTTAGTTTTTAGTCCGGTGAAGCTGTGAAGTCAATAACGTAGTCCAGGGGTCGGCAACTTGCGGCTAGCGAACCACATGCGGCTCTTTTAATGTGAGGCTGCGGCTGTTTAGTTCCTTATGCACATATTATTTATTTTATAAAAAAAAGTGTGCGTGTACACGCGTTAGAAATTATACTTCTTTGGCGTAACAAGATAAAAATCTTCTCAAAATTTTTATCTTTCGTCTTATTCTACGTTTGTAGAAAAAACGACACTAACAATAGAAAAAAGGTATTTAATACATTGAAAGTTTTAATACAAAGAAATACAAACAACAAATACAAAGAAACAAAACGTTGACTCTAGCTAGCTTCAGGTTTTTTCGTGACGGTGTACGCGCGCATTTAAAAATTCACTCTCATCATTTTTCCCTAACGTGCCAAAAGAAATATAAGTTAAAAAAAAAACATTTAAAGTTCGTTCTGAATCGGTTAACGAGGACTAGGCACTACTTCTATCTCAAATTGCATTGTTGTTATATCTTGCATACTGTTTGTTATTGAAGTAAGTACAAGTTAGTGTTGTAAGTAATTTTTCAGTATGCATATTGTTGGTATGAAACAGTTATGTAGACATTCTAAAACTCCCACCGACTTATGTAATCCTGATACTTACAAAGCGAATAACATAGAAGATAATAGCACCGTGGGTAATAATATAAATGAAAAACTTACTTCTTAATAATTACATATTATGTTCAAACGTATAATATATTATTAAATCATAATTTAAGCCGTGATCATATATATGAAGATATTCATCGTGAGAAGTAAAACAGACACAGTGAGAACTATTTAAAGCGTCTTATATAATTAAATAGCTGATTATCTATATTAATGTATGTGTAGTAAACACTGTGACTGTTTATCCGAGCAGAGCTCACCCTATAACAACTTCGACATAGCAATCAGTGTCCGCTTTTTTTTTCTCTAACTGACTACGCTATTGACCTAGTATATATATTCATACATATATGAGTTGTTGAAACATATATGTGTACCAAGCATACATACCTCAACAACCCTTATATATATTTCGTATCGGATAATATTCTAAACTATATCAGTTTGATAAGGGAAAAAAATAAAACCCTTCCACTTTCATGTGTAAGCGTGTATGTGTGCACGTGTGTGGAGGTGATAATTCGTTATTGTTAACCCTGAATAGGTGTATGTTCTCTCTCTATTACTAGTTTGAGATTGAAGTTTTCATATTCAGATCGTATAAATAAAATCAAACGTTTTTTGTTGCCATGAGACGTGTTAGCGGCCGATCAATTCCGTTCGGAAGTGCAAAATAACGTCCACTATCATACGTCACTATTTGTACATCATGATTGACGGACTTAGTTAACGCGTGAAAGCCAAAAAAAAACCTAAAGCTCGCATTTATAATATTAGTTAGAATTAGTATTAATTTTTTCAGGCAATCCTACATATCATAACTCATATACATGCTGAATGCTTAGGCAGTAACAATATTAATGGATGTTACTCTGCCCTCGATTCTCGTTCTAAATCAAATAAAAAAAATGGTCAGGAACAAAACAAAAGGCTCATTGTCCGTTTTATTATCCAAAGTTATTTCCAGTATATTAGTTAACACCAGTTCACCCATTGTAACTTTTGGCACCGGTCATTGCACTTAAACTTATTACAATAGTGTTTATACTTTTGAAAGTCTTAGAACAAACTTTAATTTAGATTGTCTTGGTTGTTTATTAGTATTTGTATTGATATTATTATTTTATGTGTTAAATGTGATCATGAAATGTCATGTTCTAGAATACTGCAAGTTTATAACCTTTCACCTGGTATACAACAACATAACTCGCCACCAGGTGACTCACATTTTGCCAATGCGATTCCCGCAGTTCGCCGGCGGGGTTTAACATCCACTCCCCCTCGAGGGGTCTACCATTTCGACCTCTCCTCAGATGGTAGTCGGGGCCCCTTAGGAGGAGACAACATCTGTCGAGGAAGCAGACATAGTGCCGGTTAGGCAGTCCCAGCTCCCGCGGCCAAAACGTGTAAGAAGGTAGAAGGGGGTTTTAGTCCGTGCGAATTGGATATATCCATCCTCAGCTACCTTTCACCTGGTATATAACAACATAACTCGCCACCAGGTGCCCCACATTTTACCAATGCAACTCCCACAGTTCGTCAGGGGGGATCTAACACTTACTCCCCCTTGAGGGGTCTACCATCTCAACCTCTCCTCAGATGGCAGTCGGGGCCCCTTAAGAGAGGACAACACCTGTTGAGGAAACAGACATAGTGCCGGTTAGGCAGTCCCAGCTCCCGCGGCCAAAACGTGTATGAAGGTATCGAATCGGATATATCCATCCTCAGCTGCCTGGCCGGTCCGTTAGAGATATCCCTATCAAAAAAAAGGGGAGCGCCAGCACGTTGACCGTTTAATTTACCATCACGAAAATCGGTTCATACCAACTTTTGCTCAGGGCTTCGCTCGCTACATATTTCATCTACACCTTGAGAAGAGTACTTTACGCTTTCGTGCCCTAACTATCCCTATCATACACGTAGTACACATTCGGGGTACAGATACAATAGAATATCTTACATCTAGAAAAAAGTACGAGGGATGTGTCAAATCTACATTGGCGCCAGCAAGGGCTAGTTTAATATATTCAATCGTGACTCCTAATAAGTAAGTTAATATTAATCTCTAATACTTATATATACTTTAGCATACTATCGTATCGCGTCATATTAGTGGGTCACAAGCACCTGTCAAGCGTGTCGCGAGAATTAAAAACTCACACTCAAATCAAAAGTAATTGTTGTCTACATACTATCATAAGTGTTGTGCGTAAGTATATAAGGTTGTCGTAAATTTGTAAAGAGTATGTTAGTGCGTCGCTGAGTAGAAAGGTTTGAGAATCGGTGATATAGACTATTGATTTAAAAAATACTATTCTTAATAGATTATAGTCTGTAATAATTGTTAATAGTTAATTTAAAGTTTATTAAAGATGAATAAAATAAAAACTGCGTAATGAAGGCATACGAAGCCGCGAGTCACATCTAGTTCAATATAAAGCTATAATTTAAAAGTAGTAACATCTAGCAACTTCTTGCATTATTTAATATATACCTTATCACTGTTCAACTAACTATAAATCGTTTTTATATATAGCCTAGAGGTAATGAAATGAATCAGAAGTAATATTAACATTTGCGTTGCTGTAACAACATAAATTATATCTGTTTTGGGCGTTGCATTTTCATTAAGTAATTCTCTTATGACATATAAAGTTATTCAACTCATTTGTAAAATATATGGTAACTGTAATAACTTATTAAGATTGATAATCTTGTAATGATATCGATTTCTGTACGGAAATGACAACGTCACTACTGAGACACTGCTTTGTGTTTTTTGACAGGATAACTTCGGATATTACTGAGCTTGGGTGTCGTTCTGTGCAATAGTTTTGAGTCGTTAACATGTAATAGTTGATATTATATTGTCAATGTTCTAGAGAGTGCAAATTATATATCTACTAGTGGATGCCCAGTGGTCGACATTCGACCATAGTTCATTGTTTTTTTAAAGGGATAAATATTATAATAATAGTTGTATGTTATAATATCATTGTTGAATGTAGAATGAAAAAGGGTAATTGGAACGTAAGAGTAAAATAATACATACAGTCGAGCATAGCAACCTTCTTCACAACCTTTTTTGAAGTCCTTGGTCTGGTCGTCTAAATATTATATCTTCTATTTTAAGGCAACGAATAAAATATATGCAGCCTTAAGAGGTTTCACTTCTTGCGTCTCATTTGTTATTAGGTCGAAAATCTATGAACGTCCACTCTAACCTGACTGTCCACGTAGAAACAGCTAAGAGACGTATACCCCGTGTTCCGAATTTCTACAATCATAGTCCCATCCCCATATTATTTTGGGTTGTAATCAGTAATGTATCTAAGATACATATACACGTGATATTGCATTTTGAAATCAGTCAGAGTAAATCCTGTCACAAATTTTTTGACAAAGATTTAATATAGTTACTATATAAAATGTAATAATTATTACTTTGTAATTGGCACTACATGTTTTTAAATTAAAAATAAATTTAGTTTAAATGTGACGTAAAGTAATATATATAAAAAAATATATATCTTCCTTCATGGTTAAGGTATATAGAATCCACGAGTTTAGTTTTTGCTACGTTTAACTCTATCTGCTGTAGTTGTTTTGTGTTAATTTTTCAATACCATCACAATGACGATTACTGAGGGATTCGTTTCTCAATCATCAGCACAGAAATATAATCTAAAATTAATACAACTCCGCTTATGTAATAAATTTTACCCTGTGACGTATTATTATCATAGAATCGCTAAACGAATCGATTTCTATTTCCTTAACTTTCTGATATCGATGTCACTTATCGAATTGCAAATCCACACAGTCTTGAATATTTTGTAAGACTCTGAATAATTTAAAAGGAACGTTGAAGCTTCTCAGAATTCATTTAAAATTATAATTCATACATTAAAATCAAATATATTATTTTGACCGGATACTGCAAAGATTGAGAGTAGTGATTTTTTTTTCAAACATTGTTAATATATTTCCCTAATGTAATTAGATAATATGCTTTGCACTTACATAGTTCCATATATGGCTTACTTCTTGTAGGACAAGTAGGTAAACTGTTATCATTATATATTATATCAACTATACAGTTTATAATTATATAACATATCTACTTAAAATATTTTGCATGCAAGTCGTCAAATATACATACCGAAAAAGATATAGGAAAACTAACATTAAAAAACTGTATCCGAGGAATATGTCACTATTCTTAACTATTTATTAACACTAAAATCTAGTACATAACAATAAAGCCCATAAAAGTGTAACATAACTCAGTGATTATAGCAACGTATAAGAATAACTTAAGTATATCGACAATACGGGCATATTATATCTACATAATAAAATATTTTAGAAATATTGTTCGATAATGTATAGCTTTTAATTTGCATTACTTTCTTATATAGTGTTAGTGAGCACTGAGTTTGGTATATAGTAGGTTGAACTTCCAGGTATGTTGCTGTTGATAAATCCCATCCCATTCGATGTACTATTTGTATTCATATATCTAATGTACACGTTACATGTAACAGTTGGCGTGCGTGTCGTAGTTACAAATGTTTTTGAAAAAGCTTTACTGTAATGTACACACCCACTCACAATTTTACATTTCTTTAATACATTTCTTAAAAAGCGCGTGCGGAGCCGCGGGTAAGTGCTAGTTTTATATAAAATGCATTAGAAGTACACTAAATTAATTAAAATATGCATTACTCACACTACTGCTTCAAACTCACACTACTGCTTCAATTTTACACAACATATACACACATGTAAATAAAAAA
>MU160177.1:15435-92961 GCA_015888305.1 Antheraea pernyi
TATATATATTTCGTATTGGATAATATTCTAAACTATTTCAGTTAGATAAGGGAAAAAAGATAAAACCCTTCCACTTGCATGTGTAAGCGTGTATGCGTGCACGTGTGTGGAGGTGATATGTGTAATGTTGTCGCAGTGATGTAAGATTTTGTGTCACTGTATCGCGCGAGCAGCGCACTCAAAGGCCCCACGCCGAGGGAACGGACCTAGGCATGAGCCACGGCCGAGGGGGGCTTAATCTGGTATACGGGAGAGAAATTGAGCCCCAGACCACGGTGGCGTGATCTGTGGTTACGCGGGCGTGGGCGTGAACACGCTCTATTTGGAGAGACAGGTTGGTACAGATTGTTCACTACCTTTATTTCACCTGGAGGGTCGGTAAAAATATGTCGCGGACGTCTTTTATAATGTACAGCGTTCGGTACAGGTTCGTATTTTGCGGCAGATACCACTAACGGACTGGGATGATTCACGGCTTTTTCAAAATAACTAATCGTAAGTGATTTTACGTACGCCCAGATAGAAGGCATCTCTAGGTCCCTATGGAGATCGACTCTCCGGACGTACCACGGGGCACCGGTCACTTTATGTAATACGTGGTTTTCAAGAACCTGCAACTTATGAAAATTATCTTTCGACATATGCGCAAAAACAGGACAAAAAACTGTCATAATAGGACGGATACATGTCTTATACAAAGTGAGTTTGTGTCTGAGGGACATCTTACACTTATAATAAAGCAAATGATGGAGGCGACCCAATCTAACATCAGTTAAGTTATTAAGCGAAGTTTAGAGATAATCCATGTTATTACAAAAAGGTTAACTACGTATTGAATACTTGCGTTAAAAAAGTTTGGGTGCTTTGGTATTAAATGCACCGCGCTCGCCGAACGACATCTTGCTCTTTTATCTGGGTTTGGATATGTTAGGTTACCCAAACTTTTTTAAAGCAAGTATTCAATATGTATTTAACTTTTTTGTAATTGTACGGATAGTGTTTGGAAACCCGTTTGTCGAATTATGTTCGTAACTCGAAATGACCTAACCTAAACCTAAGTTTTGGGTGATGGAAAATATGGTGATGAAACCGTAGGGTTATTGATGGCTTTTTCTAATGCCCACTTGACTATCACTATGAGTTTTTTCCAGATTCAATTAAAAGCCGGTCTTTATGTAGATTTATCGTGTATACACTTCAAAAACAAGATGGCACAATATGTGAACAGTGGTGATGTCTCGAAATAACAGCTAGTCTGGTGAAATTGACCAAAAAGTTCACACTCGGCTGAAAATTGGTAGGAATGTTCAAAACACTATTATAAATGAAATGTAAAAAGTTCTTATCGATCTGACGCCTAGAAAAAAAAATTACTCGGGGTTATAGGTCACAAAAACGGGGTTTTCACGATTTTCAGCGAGATGGTAAGTTTTATCATAAAATTAGCCCAGACAAAAATTGTAGATTACATAATTATCTACAAAAAATATCCCAAACTTTTTCCTAAGTGCCACCGTTTTAGAGATATAACGATTATAAAAGTTAAAAGAGTTGTAATCGTCATAATATGCACACGTTTCCACGCCACCATTGAGTGTATTTAGCGCGTTTTTATTAATGTGGATTCCCCGGTGGGCCTATTCCACTACTCTGTTGTAATTCTGTTTTTTTTTTTTTTTTCAAAAGGTGGCAAATGAACAGGTGGGTCACCTGGTGTTAAGTGATCACCACCGTCCATAGACACTAACAATACCAAGGGAGTCGCAAGTGCCGGGGAAAGGAGGTGGGCCTCCGGCAGTCTCACTGACTGAACGAAACGCAACAATGCAAGCATTGTTACTTCACGTCGGTGTTCTGTGAGAGGGTGGTAATACCCCGGACGAGCCGACCCATTCATGCTGAAACTAGTAATAGCTACAGCGTGGCTCTACCACCTTCAATTTTTTATTTAAGATTTAACTAATCGAAGATATCGGCAAGGGTTAAAATAATAATATATTGATATTAAGAAAATGTTTTTGACTTAAAATATTAAGATTTTGTACCTGTGTCCATTACTTGGATGAAAATAACGAAATGCGAGAGATAACTAAAACTAGATGATTTATTTAACGCGTGACGAAATATTCTGATTTCCAGTCACGTTTCGGGGTAAGTATATCTAGGATCAAGTGGTTTCTAACATTGTATGTCAAGGCGCGTACGAAGACTCCCAACAATTTATAGATTTTCATATGTTATTTTTATTTTCAGTTTACGAATTATTTATGAAATTGGATGAAGTGGATTGAAGAAAACGGCATAATTTGATTTGTATTTATTAAACATATGTTAATTCAATAAAGTCATATGTTAGTTCAAATCAGAATTCAAACTAATTGTGATTATTATTCACTAGTAAATTGTTCAGTATTTATTTTTATTTCAAAAACAATAGTTACAAGGACTCCTATAATAAGTAACTCCATAAACCATCGTTTTTCAAAACTATTAGCTGACATTTTAGAATTCATACCTTTTAGACACAAAGTGATATCTTAACCCCTCGGCTATTTTTCAAAGTACGAAATTTCAAAATGGCGGATCATATTTTTAAATATCTAGCCATATTTTTAAAATTATAGTTTTACATTACATAATATGTTATTGTTAGAGTTTTTAATTTTTTTTAATTAACACGGTTTTTTTTAACTTTTGTTGTCAACAGTCTTTTGAACAGAGCATCATAAGTTCTACATTCGTTGGTATGGAACTTAAACACTTATGGTTCTGGATGGTCCAGGGTTTTTGTTTTTATCATTCTGCAATCTACATATACCTTCTTTGATCTTCCTTTAGACAACATTCAAAATCAAAATATCCTTTATTCAATTTAGGACCTGAGAAGGCGCTTATGAACGTCAAAGCTACTACCGCCCAGTCATCAAGAAATCAAGAAAATCAAGAAAAGAAGTCAGTCAAAAACAGCCCAGTCATCGAGAAGAACCGGCCATAAAGGATACCGCCACGTTAAAAAAAATAAATTAGTTCGGCGGGCTGGCAGATAGTCTCGCAACTGGGCTGCCTCGTAACCGGGCTGCCTCGTTCACGTATTGATCCACCCTATAATAGCCTTTAGAAATTAAAACCGGCTTGACATGGTTCTTGAACTTACTATGAGGCAAATTGGTAATGTGTTTTGGGACGTTATTATAAAACTTAACACTATTACCTAAAAAACTGTTTTAGGACTTAGTGAGCCTGAAGCATGGAATGACCAATTTGTAGCTGTTTCTAGTATTTAAATTATCCTTTTTTTTTTTCTTTTTTATCGTAGCACGGCAAAGTGACTTTACTGTGCCTGATGGTGAGCACAGTATAATCTAAAAACAATGGCGACCACCAAGAGACACACTATCCCTCACCGGTCGCCGCTGTCATGCCGGCTTGCATAAATGTCTCTTCACGTTACGCTTGAAGGACCCCATATTATAGGAAGGAGGGAACACACTGGCCGGGAGATTGTTCCACAGCTTCACGGTACGGCAGAGATAAGAAGTTGCGAACTTTTTAGTTCGTGCCCAGATAGGATTTACCGTAAAACTATGGCTCCGGAGCCCAGCACGCGTGGTTCGGGTATGAAAAGGAGAGGAAGGTATTAAATTGAATAGCTCTTCAGAACACTCGCCATGATACAGACGGTAGAACACGCTCAGAGAGGCAATGTCTCTGCGCAACTGAAGCGGCTCTATAAATTGTGTAATGTCTGAATCATTAACAATGCGGACAGCCCGTCTCTGCAACCTGTCCAGGGTATCTAGTAGGTATTTGGCGGAACCGTCCCAGAGGTGCGAACAATACTCCACGCAAGGCCGAACTTGTGCCTTATAAAGGAGGTATAGCTGATCTGGCGTGAAAAACCGTCGCACCCTGTTCAGGATTCCGAGTCTCCGAGATGCAGTGGAGATGACGCTCCCGATGTAATCCCTGAGATTGAGGTCGCTGCGAATATCTATACCTAAGATATTGAGGCTGTCTCGCATTGCGAGCGAGACGTTCTGGAGAGCAGGAAGAGGAGTAAATGGAGATGTTTTGCAGGTAAACGCGCACACCTGTGTTTTGTTAGCATTAAACTCGACCAAATTGCTTGCTCCCCATGTTGATATGAGATGCAAGGACCGGTCGAGTTCAATCACAAGATCCTGCCGTCTCTTTTCTGTTTCCCCCCGACTGCAAGAAGGCTTGCTGTAATAGCACCCATGGATGGTGCTGTCATCTGCATAACAATGAATATGGCCTAAAGGCAACATATCATTGATATGCAGAAGAAACAGAGTAGGTGAAAGTACAGAGCCTTGGGGGACTCCAGCATTTACTGACATGAGCTGCGAATCACATCCATCGACAAGGACACGAATTCTGCGCTCATGTAGAAAGCCAGAGATCCATCTGCATAAATTGTCGGGGAGACCGTATGCCGGAAGCTTGGACAGAAGACCACGGTGCCAGACCCTATCAAAGGCTTTGGCAACATCGAGACTGATTGCCAAGGCCTCGCCGTGCTTGTCAATTGCCTCCCCCCAGCGGTGTAGTGCGTAGGCCAGAAGATCACCCGTTGATCGGTTTTGGCGAAAGCCATATTGCCGATCATTAATCAACGAGTGATCCTCGAGATAGCGGACAAGCTGGGTGTTGATGATCCGCTCCATTAACTTGCACAGCACTGAGGTTACGGCAATTGGGTGATAGTTATTGGGATCAGACCGATCCCCCTTCTTGGGAATCGGTTGCACGTTGGCCTCCCTCCAAGCCCAAGGCACGATACCAGAAAGATAAGACAGGCGGTATAGGCGCGTAAGTACTGGAGCCAACTCGGCTGCACATTTTTTTAGTACAACCGCTGGGATACCGTCCGGACCACTTGCCTTTCGGACATCGAGCGATCGCAGTTGTTTAAGAATGTCACGCTGCCTGAACTTTAATTCAGACATAGTGACACCGCAGCAAGGAATAGTGGGCGGTTGCGCTTTTCGATCGTCGAGCCGAGAATTAGCCGCAAAGAGATTAGCTAATAATGTAGCTTTCTCCTGCGGTTCGTAGGCTAGTGACCCACTGGTCTTTTACTAGATCCAAATTCATTATACCTAATAGTCTTTCAATTATAAGACTTCCATCTCTTCTGATGACACTCCTATAATAAGATATCCTCTTACTTATCAACTTCTCTCATAGTATTCATATTTTCTTCCTCTTGTACGCTAAGACGGTACGAAAAGTTATTTAACAATTGAAGTCCTTATAATAAACTATTCAGTTATTGTCAAATGGTTGTGAACATGCAATATCGAGGTTAACTCGTGATTTCGTTTTATTATCGTCACGAAACATTGATGTTATTAGGATATCAAAGATTAATAAACAAAAGATGTATTCATGTAATATATATGTACTTGTTATTTTATATATTTACCTTTGTTTCATTTCAAAGTTGATCACTTTCTCAAGCAAATGTATATGTACACATTGAAAATCCGATTAAGCTTTTTAATGCATTTTTGAGAAAGCTTGTTTTGAAAATATTAAAAAAATTATAAGTTTAATATATTCACAGTCACTGTTTGAATTTATTTTATTGTAGCATAATCATTGTATTGTAATCAGAATGCGTAAAACAATAACACTAAAAGTTGAAAAGTTTTTTTTTATTGTTGGCTTATAACACGACATGAGCAGTTGAGTCGGCGATTTTCTTAATTAACAGCAGAAATCCTTGCAACTATAAGGAGGCCTTTTTTGGGCAAGCTAATTTTCGAGAGTTGGCAGTTCATAATTTTTTGTACCTCAAAAAGAGGAAAAATACACCTTGTTATTTTGAGTACTTGTTCCATATAATGGTAAGATACTGTTTTAAAATTTTGAGAACGAAAATCACGAGACATTCATAGGTTGGTTCCTATACATTGAAATCAGTTATATTCAATTTGCTCTAAAATTATAAGTCCAATCTAAAAATTGCAATTATGTATTTCTATTGCTTTTCAATAGAAAAATCGAATAGCGTTTAATTTCATTTTTTTAATTATGACTTTAATTTTTTTAGTTCCCTTCGTCCAAATGCAGAGACAAGCCACCGTGTTCGGAAATATAGATTAGTTTTTGTATTTGGATAACTTTCATATATTAAAAAACTAGTGGGCCCGGCAGACGTTGTCCCGCCCTAATTATAAAAAAATCCTGGACAAATTATATACTAAAACCTTTCACAAGAATCACTTTATCCACTGGTGAAAACCGCATAAAAATCCATTCAGTAGTTTTTGAGTTTATCGCGAACAGACAGACAGACACGGTAGGGGACTTTGTTTTATACTATGAAATGAAATTCAAAAAATTTGTAATCGTTACCAAGATTGATTCTTTTTCATATTTTTTGAAACTCTTTCATTTTTTATGGCAATTTTTCGATATTTCCGAAATTCCCTTAAAGGGAACTGCGTGGCTAGCATGCGGGGCTAGCCCCCATACAAAAAACTCTGGGTATAAGGAATATTGAAAAAAATCTCTGAATCAGTCGGAATCTGACGAGACATCGTAAAACACCTTCAGATCGAAGATGCCAAAGCTAACTACGCTAGTAATTTTCTGAATAATGTTTTATTATTATGTCTTATTATTATTATTATTATTATCCATCAAAAATATGGAAAATTCTGACTTATTGACTTACAATGAAAATTCGACATTTTTTACGCTTATCTCTACATTCCACAATGTAATACAGCTTAGAACGTAATAGAAACCGGCTTATTATCGATATATATACCAGGTTTTAGGTTTGTCCCTTACAATATTACAAGATATGATAGTTCATGGACACATTTAACATATAAAATAACAATATCAACAAATACTAATAAACAACAAAGAGAAACTAAGTTAAAGTTTGTTCTAAGACTTTCAAAAGTATAAACAGAAACGTAATAAACCTAGATGCAATGACCGGTGCTTAAAGCTGCGAGGGACGACCCGGAGTTAATAACCTTCGATAATAAAACGGACAATAATTCCTTTTGTTTCATTCATGCCGTTCCCACGTTCACTTTTAACGGTCATTGAAACTGTATTTTTTTTTTTTTTTTATGTCAAAAGCAGGCAAACGAACAAGTGGGTCACCTGATGTTAAGTGATCATCACCGTCCATAGACATTAGCAACACCAGGGGAGTCGCAAGTGCGTTGCCAGCCTGTGTATGGGGGGGGGGTAGGGAAAGGAAAGGGGAAGGGAAAGGGGGGAAGGAGGTGGGCTTTAACATAGACGCGTGGAGAGGATTGCGTATATTTTTTGTATTTTTCTAAATAATTAGGTCAAATATTAAGCACTTAGTTTTTAAATTGATTTAGAACGTGAATCGAGTGCAGAGTATTTTCTATAAATATTGCTACTGTCTAAACTTTCAGCCTGTATAATTCTTCAGTCCGTGTGTATGCGCCGGAACTACTCCTAAACGGTTCGACAGATTTTGATGAAATTTTTTATGTGTTCAGGTCCACCTGAATACATTCATGAATGGTTTACATTCACAATTAGACTCAGTGCCGCAGTGTAGGTGCCGCTGCGGTTGACTTTTAGGTTTTTTTTATTATCAAGGCAGAATAATGTTCGTCGGGCCCGCTAATAAACATACGTTATATTAAATACCTACGCACTAATTAATTATGTACCTTTCATTATTTTAATATATCAAACCACGATGATACTATCAATTAAAATACCTGCATATCAATATAGAAGTAATTAAATTATGAAATAATAATCTAATTTGCATAAATCTTCCGTTCATTTAATAAAATGAGTAAAAAATTACAATGTTTTTAAGAACATTATAGTTATTCATTAAATATAATTAAAAAAACAAATAATTTGTCTGGCAATAAGTAATTTACTATAGTTAACACAGTCCATTATCTAATAACATGAGACAGGTTTGCTCTTAGGAATTCTGAATTTTTAACCTACAAAGATCTTGTTAACATTCTGCTTAGCTTATTTTTAATTAATTTTAATATACTTTTATTATGTAAATATCAATATACATTTTCTTTTCTTAATTTATTAAAGATTCAGAAAACTACCATAAAAGTTGGACTGTCCACTGGGACTTTTGGATTAGAAATAACATACCACACAACGTTTGTTTCAAATTCGAGTATGGAAATCGTTGATTTTTCGTACTAAGTTATGTTTAAATTATTTAGAGACAAGAATTGTTTAGATTCACAATGAGCCCCGTTAGGCGGCGCTGCGGTGGACTCTTAGGACTTTTTTTTATTATGAAGGCAGTGCAACGTCCAGCGGGCTCGCTAGTAGTATTATAGAAATTAAAAATTGATATTAAGTTAAGTTATACAATAATATAAATAAAAAAAGTGTGTGTGTACTTATGTACACGCGTTAGCAGTTATACTTCTTTGGCGTAACAAGATAAAAATCTTTTCAAAAATTTTATCTCTTATTCTAGGTTTGTAGAAAAAACGACACTAACAATAGAAAAAAGGTATTTAATACATTGAAAGTTTTAATGCAAACAACTAATACAAAGAAACAAAATGTTGACTATAGCTAACTTCAGGGTGTCAGTTTTTCGTGACGGTGTGCGCGTGCATCGTAAAAATTTAGTATCATAATTTTTCCCTAACGCGCCAAAAGGACTATAACTTCTAAAGCCTATTTTGCTGTAGAACTAAATTAAAATATGTTTGTGTATCTGGTTTTTTCTGTTACAACTTGTCCTGCGGCAAAGGTGTCCTCTAAAGATTTCCATTTCTCGCTACTTCTCGCTATTTCGATTCAAGCTGAACCAGCTACTTCTTTTATATCGTCCTACCATCTCTTGGTTTGTCTACCTCGGCTTCTTTTATTCTCTCTCGGGTACCATTAAGTTATTAGTTCCGTCCATTTTTCATTTTCACTTTGCCCATCTCCATTTTAATTATTTATATACTGTTTAAACCTTTAAATTTTGTTATTGCTTTAAGTTTATTTTATCTTATTTTGTAATAGAATAAGACAAATATATAATATGTATTTAATACGTAAATTTATATTCTGTACAACTATAAACTGAACGGTCACTAAATTTTGCGATAATTCTAATAAATTCAAAGTACATATCTAAAGCACTAAAAATAGAGTCTAATCTCTACCTACTTCTATGTATATAAAAGTGTGAAATACGTACTAATTAATCTGAATAATATATTAGAGAGTATATAGCCGTATGTATACTTAAAACTGACGCAGAATATTATGAAAGGATCCTCGCTTCAGACGAGTGGAACGTTTGACTGAATTATATATTAACATTCGAGGAGGGAACTCTAATGCGTGCCATAATGGAGAAGTACTTAAATCATATAAACGGTACTGTAAAGCCACGTGTCATATAAATGGATAGACAGGAAGCTTTGAAAATTTGGATTTTGTTTGCTTGCATCACAAAAGCGGTGACAAAAGATAAAATGCTCTTTGGCTCGTTAGGTATTGTTCGTTAGGCGTTTTCGACGCCGTTGATGGGGTTTTTATATGCTATATGACTGGACTGTATTTGCGGGGGTGCTAATTTTGATACTAAACTATATTGTGATCAGACATGACGATGGAGACAAGACTGGGAAGGAAATTGGCACATACCTCGTGGCGTTGCAGTTTCACGTGGCTAGCCGGCTAGGTGTTTGTTCTCGATGCACTCCGCGGTTTTTTCCCCGTCACAACACTGAAGTCTAGATTCAAAGAGTCTCACACAACAATTATTGATTATAAAGAATGTCGGCACGCACTATATGCGGGGTGATGCGTTTATTCCTACTCACGCGACCAAGCGAAAAATCAAACTGTTTTAGCACGCGGCGCGGAAACGTCTTCGGCGTGTTCGGCGCGCTAATGAACGGAAGCATGTGCCACAGGAAGGGGTAATTAAACGGGGATGTGCACAACCAGCACCAAAGACATTTTTTAAAGCTTAGAGTAGGTAATTTACCAGTTTCTCACAAAATGGTGGCTCCCTTGTTATAATTTGTTGGAATAGTTCATGTGGCATATCAGAATTCATGCTCCGTGGCATTATTTCCCATCCATTTGTGCACATTAATCGAACTATATTACGTAAATCATCACCAACATTACAAACTATATAGTCAATTAACGCAAGATTATAATAGAAGTCTTAAATATATAAAAATCCAGTGTCATGATGTTTGTCCATGATGAACTACAAAACTACTCAACCTATCTCCATTAAAGTTGGCTTTTATGTATAACTTGGTCCAACTTAAGAGATGGGATAATTTATACTAGTAAGCGCCCAGTGATCGACATTCGACCGTAATTCATTGCTTTTTTAAAGCTTGAAGTTTATTCGGATTCTTTTGTCAAAGGGTATAACTTCTATTATCAAAGGTTTTCATCATGGCTACTCAGTTATTTGCCACTTTTTAAAATTGTATAAACATAAAAAAAAATGTATGTCTAAATGAAAATCGAAATTAATTATAAATTTGAAACAAAGACAGGCGGTTACATGAGTTGGTAAGGCTCTCAGTAAAGATAACTTTACGAAAATAAAGAAATTTATTGCAACGCATGACACAACAACAAGTTTTAGCTTCACGTATTGATATATATGATTTCGATTAATGCCCTCAATATTTTCTAATTACCAATGAAATTACTTTCAATGTTGATTATAATTAATAATTGTAACTATCATCAGTCTCCAAAAGATGGCGCTTTAAATTAGTTTGTTATCCGAAAACTGTAGGACCCAGTCTTGTAGATATATCATAGATGGCACCACGTTTTAATTTTGAATTTCTTTTTCCAATCCTGATTATTCTATGGTGTTCGTGTTTTATTTAAACTGAGCCACAGGAACGCGTGACCGGGTCAGCTAGTGAAATATAAAATCTACTACATGACCGATTAACATACCACCGAAAACTCCCATCAAAGACTTATTTCCATTTATGCAACTATGTTTAACTTACTTAATTTCTTATATAATAGGACGCAAACGAACAGGTGTGTCAAGTGGGTTAAGTGATCACCACCGTCCATAGACACTTGCAACACCAGAAGAGTCGCAAATGCGTTGCCAATGTTTTGGGGGAGAGGGAGAAGGGAAGGGGGGCGGGAGGGAGGTGGATTATCCAGCGCTCTCACTGACCGAACGAAACGCAACACTGCAAGCACTGCTACTTCACGTCGGTGTTCTGTGAGAGGGTGGTAGTACCCCGGGCGAGCCGACCCATTCATGCTGAAACCAGTAATAGCTTCAGCGTGGCTCTACCATCTAATCATAAACTGGCAATTGGTGATGTTATTATTAAATCTTAAATGTAAGTATCGAATGTTTCTATGTTTCAAAGAAGTATGTCAACTTTATCAGAAAAAAAACCCTGATTAGCGTGGGTTTTTTTGCAATAGCCATTAATACCCTGCTGAAACATAAAACCATTTTTGGAATCCTTAGTTGAACCTATAGGTACATGGTAGGGCCAACTATTATATTCTCGATCTTATTTGTTTTTAATCTCTAAATGGAACGCTCAAGGGCAACGCAATTATTTACACAAGTTCTAGATTTCTTCATGGCATTTTTCTCTATTTTCAATAGACATCCGTGATCGAATTCACTTGATAAACTGTTATTTATTACGGCATTGCCCACTCACTCGCTTATTTCAATCTGTAAGAATTTATAACCGACCCTAAGGAATAGAGAGTGCCTTGCACGCTTCTATGAAAACTAAACTCGTAACATTTTTTTATACGAACTCTGCCGTTTTATTGTACTTGGATTTAAATGAAATCTAGAAAATTTAAACCCAGTGCAAGAATAGCAATTACTGTTACTTTTATCAATTTTACTAATTACTTTTATTACGCCACGTGATAAAGCGTTGTAGGTGGTAGAGCCACGCTGAAGGTATTACTGGTTTCAGTATGAAAGGGTCGGCTCGCCCGCGGTACTACCACCCGACCCACAGAAACACCGACGTGAAGTAACAGTGCTTGCATTGTTGCGTTTCTTTCGGTTAGTGAGAGCGCCGGAGGCTCGCCTCCCCCTCCCCTCTTCCCTCCCACTCCCCAAACACAGGCTGGTAATGCACTTGCGACTCCCCTGGTGTTTCCAGTGTCTATGGACGGCGGTGATCACTTAACATGAAGTGAACCAACTGTTCGTTCGCCTCCTATGATATATAAAAAAAATATGGTAGGTATATTTAAAATTATAAACGACTATTGCGGTCCTGCTATTAAATGATATCTGTGTATTTTTAGTCTTTTGTGTCATAGTTTAACCCTTCGGCTACTTTTTTAACACCCAGATCTCTAAATGCTGGATCATATTTTTAAATATTATATTTAGCCAATTTTTTTTAATAATAATTTTTCATTTCATAATTTATTATTGTTCCAGTGTATCATTTTTTGAAAATAAATACGGTTAGTTTTTAAAACTTATGCTGCCAACAGTCTATTTATCAGTGCACCATAACTTCTACATCCGTTTGTATGGAGCTTAAACATATATAGTATTGAGTTAACCTGTAAACTTCCATATTTTGTTTTGAATTATCAAGCGATGTTACAGCTATAATTTCATTTGTAGAACATATATGATTTTTATTAATTATTGCATGGTACTTATTCCTGCGTACTATTAGATATAAAGTTATATCTATTAGATACTAGCGGACCCGGCGAACTTCGTTTCGCCTAGAAGTCGAATATCAAATCATCGTCAATAGTCACAAAACCGACCAAGAGAGAGTCGGAGAGTTCTGAACAAAATTTCGTCAATCACAGATTTTTTGTTTTAAATTGAATGACGTTGACATTCGTTACGCGCGTTTTTTAAAATATGCAAAATTAAATGTATATTTTTCAATCTTTCTGAGAGATTTTCTTAATATTTGTTTCCGTAAGAACCTTGTACAGAGTATTAGAAAACTACAAAAAAAAAATAAGCCAAATCGGTCAAGCCGTTTTCATGTTATGTCGTGACAACGGAAAACGGGTTTCATTTTTATATATATAGATTAGATTAGATATAAAGTTATAATAAGAGTATAATATTAGATGATAAAGTTAAAATTAAATATAACAAACACTAGGATAAATAAAATAATGTAACTTGTACGTTTTCTTGTATTTGCTTCTATTATCTGTCATAGAATATATTGTTTATTGTTGGCTATTACAAATCACTAATGTCCGGTTCAATAGTGTTATTGGTTCGATAACTTGTCAAATTGCGTTTCTGAAGACACGATCATACGATAAATGTCAGTAAAACTCAACGGGTCATTTGACAGTTTATCTTATGGATACTTTTGATGAGTCAATAACTAACCGAGTATCTCAGAAACCGGGCATAAATCTGTGAAGGACCGTCACGTCAATTTTAGTTTCTGTTGATTCCCGAACAAGTTTTCGGTCCGTCATTTGGTATTACGTGTTCTATAAGAATCGAATCTGTCCATCAAAAGTTTCCTGCTAAAATGTAACTAGTTAAAATTTCATCATCTTCATCAGCGTGTAAGAGACCCACTGCAGGGCCATAGGCCTCTTCCCAAAGGAAGGAATGGGCATAATCACCACGCCAGCCCACGACGTATTGGCGATTTCAAACTCTGAGAAATCCACCGTTCTATATTTATCCCACATACAGTAGTACTACAAGAACATTGCCCAGGTTCAGGTTTCCTCACGATGTTTTCCTTCACAGTTAGCCGATAGTGTAACCAATTTAACTTAGTATATGTAGACGAATTCGTTGGTACATGTAGGGGTTCGAACCTGCAGACATCCATAAATCCGCCACAGGTGAAATCACTAGGCCACCACAACTAGTTAAAATTTGCAGGAAGTTTAATATAAATAAAATGCAAAACGTGGAAACGAGTTACAATAACTTTGTTATTTAACGTTGCAGTTAACTATATATCAAAAACCAAACTTAAAACTTTTATATGCACAAAGGATAACGTTTGAGATATAAAGATGTTTGACTTAAGGCCTCGAGTATGGGACTAGAATGTTTGACCGGTCGGGTCGGGTCAAAGCTTTGAAGATTAACCTTTGGCACAAGTGTATGTGTACGACACAGGAATTGAATATTTACATTGTTTGATAGATCTCTATTATTCAAAAGTTTTAACGAGAAAACAGTACAAAGAATAGCTATTTGTATGATTTGTTACTTATAAAATATTAGCAAATGCGTTAATGCGCTCGTGAAAGAATAGAATTGGTATAAAAGCGTGATTTAGGGTGAGGACCCAGATGAAGTATTTGGGGTTCACCCTGGACGGGTGCTGGCGGTTTGAGCCCCATTTTGATGGGCTCAGATCGCGAATTTTGGGGGCGGCAGCGATCCTCGGCTGGCTGCTTCGCAACATGGGGGGCTGAGTGCTGGGTGCCGCCGACTATACATAGGGGTCGTACGGGCGATGACCGTCTACAGAGCCCCGGTGTGGGCCGATGCCCTCAATGCTGCTAGTGTGCGGGCGTTACGCACTGCGCAGCGCATGGTGGCTCTGAGGGCAATAAGGGGGTACCACACCGTGGCCTCGGCGGCGGCCTTTGCCGTTGCCGACTCCCTGCCCTGGGAGCTGGAGGCGGGAGTTTTTGCCGCCGTGTATGAGTTCATGGCGGCAAAGAAGAGAATTGGGGAGCCTCCAGTCCCCAGGGAGATTGAGGCCAAGATGGTGGCAGGACTTGGCGGACGAGCGTTTCGGACGTTATACTATTGAAGCTGTCGGCCCGGTCCTGCCGGAATGGATAGGGAGAAGTTGGGTCTCCCTATCGTTCCAACTGGTGCAAGTGCTCACCGGACACGGCTGTTTCGGATGGTACCTGCACCAGATCACTCGCAGGGAGCCAACCGCCGTATGCCATGAGTGCAGCGCTGCGGAGGACACCGCACAGCACACTCTGTCTGAGTGTGCTGCGTGGGAGGTACATCACCACGTTCTGGCTACGGCGGTGGGTACAGATTTATCGCTGCCGAAACCACATTCGGCATACGTATAACTTCGAAAGGCATCGGTTTATCAAAGAAGTATAAGATAGCTATTTTGTAGAGCGTTCAATTTTATACAAAAAAATGATTTGGTCTAGTCTTTAAAGAGTTATAAAATTCTAAACTCAAAAAGACAAGCTTTCCCATATTAATCATACGGGAAATTGAAATTTACCATGCGGCACATCTTAATATTAATATTAAGGGCTGTGGCTTTCACAGGATTTTTTTTCATCATTTCCAACAATATTTTCGGTATACTTAAGAGAGAAAAAAAAATAGTCAATTTTTGAAATCAGTCTAGTATATATGTAAAGAAAATTATTTCTTTAATGTGAATATGCGCGCGCACTGTTTTTTTCAACGTTTGTCAAACGGTCTGTCATTTTTGTCTAAGACGAAGAACGCACGCTGAATTTATTTTTGTAACATTAATTTTGTGTTTTATTAAATTGCATAAATTGAGAGGTGAACAATAAACTTTTATTGTCGTTTCTTCATTTTTCAGGTAAGATAGTGTTATTATGTAAATATTATATGAGTATGTAAAATATTTGATAAATAAAAATGTCATTCTTCATTTTTCAGAGAAACAAATGAGTTTTATTGTGCCTCTTAAAACCAAATTATAATTAAGTGTCTTATATATATATTATATATTTATTTATAATTGAACTTTTATGATGGTATTTACTATTAGTCTCAAAATCTATTAATTTATTAAATAATATTAGTCTTGTAATGCTGAAATCGATCATAATTAGGAAGATAATTAATTCTAAAAACTATCATGTTACTCCTATTCATGAACATAATGTTTATGTTATTAATTCATTTCAAACAACTAAAAAATAAATAAATATTCTGTTTTTGTACACAAAAACAGTATAAAATCTAAATTCAGTTTTACTGCAACCTATTACACTCCTTAACATTCGCAATCGGTTTTATGGTAAATATTTTCTACGTGCGGACACCGCGTGGTTCTTCAGTTTTATTATATCATTACATAGTATAAAACAAAGTCCCCTACCGCGTCTGTCCGATAAACTAAAAAACTACTGAACAGATTTTCACGCGGTATTCACCAGGAGATAAAGTAATTCATGAGGAACGTTTAGGTATATAATTTGTCAAGACAACGTGTGCCGGGTCCGCTTGTCATAAATAGTTATTAAAATATTTAATTAGCATATGTATATTATTTGACATAATATTTCATTTACATTCATAAATATATAATACTATATTTAGTTATTATTTTGTAAGTTCATTGTAATTTACGACTGGTAAAATTGATTCCCCAGGCTCGACATATTATTCGATTCTCGGGTTTAGGTATCCAGTTATTTTCAGGAAACTTTCACAGGTCGTCACGTCGCTCCGAATGCTTAAGGGCATCGTTACAAAATATTCACTATGATGTTCCTTCATTTAGCAACTCATCTTCGTAAATTATACAATTGTAAAATGTTCTACGTATATATATACGTTACGGTTTGAATTTCTCTTTTGGCTATACATCTTTATATAGAAATATCCTTCATGAGGTTTGTCCACGATGAACTCAGAAACTACTCAACCGATTTTCATGAAAGCTGGCATTTATGCTTTTTTTTTAAAACCCTACGGATACCCTAGACGGGCAGGTGAGGATGGGTTATGGTGTCTTCTCACACCTATTGGCTCGGGAGCAGTAGCTGCCGATTGACAATGCATCTACTCCCCGGGCATTTATGTACAATTTGGTCCAACTTGAGAGATAGGGTAATTTATATTTGGAATTACGCCTTTCGAATTTTTAGTTACAAATTAAGTTATTGTCAATGTTGATTATTGTTATTAAATGTAAGTTTCCTCAGTCTCGAAAAGATGGCGCTTTAAATTAATTTATTGACAGTAAATTGTAGTACCGACTGTTATAGATATCTCATAGATGGCGCTACGTTAAAATTTTGAATTTAATTTTCGACTCTAGATTACTTTAGCTCCGGGTCAGCTGGTAATATATATGAAAATTAATTGCCGAATATATATATATGCTCACGACTTCAAATTAGCTACAACTTTTGTCTAATTCTTTTTTTTAGTGTTTGTAATTTTAAAGACAAGGTGTGTATGAAATGAAATGTTTGAAAATAATAGAGACAACCGAAAAATTTAGTATAAAAAATTTTCCTATGAAAAATGTGTGAATGAGACAGAAAACACTAGGGTGATTGTGTCGCTAGTTTACCCCTCGGCCACCGAATTAAGATATAAATCTCAAAATTACTGATGCAGTGTTTATATTTTTTTTTTATTTCGCCGCGTCGGCTTTGGGTTTCATGTACTTACATTGTGCGTCTAGCATCACCAAATTTTGTCTATGGTCGCGATAATTTATTTATTCCAAAAATGTATAATATCAATTATAACTGTATATATAATAATTTGAATAACTAATACATTTTACATAAAAATTGTAACTGTACGTTACATAATTTGTTATTAAAATTTTTGGAAATTTGTAATAAATTCATTAATTATTATAATCATATTATTAAAACTTATGGTGCCAAACTGTTTGTTGACCTGTGCTTCATAAGATCTAAATTAGTTTGTATGTGGGTTAAGCCATTATGATTCTAGTGACTCAATTAGTTAATAATACGTATATTGTACAGATGTGTATAATAAACAGTTGGAAGTGTTATTACTCTTAGATAACTTCTTTTCAGGTACAAAATCATCGCTAAAACATATCAGATCACACTAGACTGTGGTTTGTTTTAATCTAAACGCATATTATATGTTTACCAAACAATATATGTATGCTTCATTCATTCGCACGTCAAGACCAGTGATTCCCAAATTCGTATTTTCATGGTTCTCTCTTGTTGAGGACGGCGCGATACGGTATTTAACACAATATTTGAGATACCATACATATACAGGCTGAAAGTTTAGACAGTAGCAATATTTATAGAGTTCAATCTGCAGTCGATTCTCGTTCTAAATGAATTTAAAAAAATATATATTAAGCAGATAAATATCTAGAAAAATACAATAAATACACAATCCTCGACGCGTCTATGTTAAAGTACAGTGGCAATGACCATCAGTGAAGTGAAAGTGTATTTAAAATGATACCAAGCAACTAACAAAGGATAATGTTTCGAAGTTTGAACAAACAAAAGAGTTTATTGTCCGTTTTATTATCAAAAGTTATTAACTCCGGGTCGCCGCTCGCAGTTTCTATCACCGATCGTTCAACCTAGGTTTATTTAAGTTATTATCCATACTTATGGAATTTTTAGAACAAACTTTACCAAAGGTTCTCTTTGTTGTATATTAGTATTTGTTTTGATATCATTATTTTATGATCTAAATGTGACCATGATGTGTCAAAAACCCCTAATACTGCGAGTTTAACCTTTCACCTGGTCTATATAAATAAAAATGAACTGCTGAATGTATCACATCAGAACGGCTACACTTATTTGGCTTTTTTTTAAGTATTAAGTAATTCTCAGCATAAGGTTTGTATAAAAATGTTTAAAAAATTGTAGGGAAAAATGAAAAAATGGCTATAAAACCTGCAAGAGCATGCAAGAAAAAGCAAGAAAGTGAATGAGACAGACGTTTGTGACATGTACCTAGTATATTCTAAATATTATGTATATTTGTTAAAACGATAAACCAAATCGATTCTTTTCGATGACTGAGTTATTTTCCGAACCGGTGGTAGGTTTGACGTTCATACGGCCTAAATGGAATAAAGTGTTTTCGATTGATTTTGATTTTAGAAGATAGTTGGAGAACCTTAAAAAATATAGTCCCAATTGACAGATTGACTTTGAGTTGTTCGGATCCCATTTCATTTGATTACTGTTGTACTGTACTGTACAGAGAAGATATGATGTCATGTTGGCCATTAGTGCACCCGTGCGAGCTGAAAAGGCCAACTAGTCATGTATACGTTTAAAAAAAATCTAATAATTTTTAAGAGGTACATAACTCATGCATTTGATCTTATTTGCCTATGTTAGATATGTTTCCTAAATAATCAGCGAGCATACAAGTTTGAGAACTGACTGTGCATTGTTTTGTAATTCTCGTCTGTCATCGGCTCATTCAATCTCGTTCACTCAATTCTTTGGTTTGCGTTCAAAAACAACAAATACTTAACAATAAAGAAAGAAAATCAAATACCGCATGGTTTTAATTTGGACTGCGTAGTATATATCCGTCGCATTCCATTATTGTCCGGGATTTTTAATTGAGTGTGTATTTTGTGTATAAGTGTGTGCTTATTTTTGTAGTAGCAGGACTAAGTAACTGCACTAAGATCGGCAATCTATTATCGTGATCGTTAATATCCAGGCTTGTAAAGGTAGCAGTCGGTTCTTAGCGACCGCGACACGTGATCGCGACCATAATCGCCGGTAACGGGGCCACCAATGTCAGCGACGGTGACCGGGCGACATTCTCCTGCAGTTTTATGGGTGACGGTTGCGTTATTCAGCAGTTACTGGAGGATGAAGAAGATGATGATACCCTTATTATCCTACGGAAAGAAGTATGAAGATTGACTCAATTTTCACATCACGAGAAGAAGAGGGTTGCTTTCAGATACTCATAAAGCGACATTTAAATTATAAAGAAGAAAGCTTCAGAAAATATTGTGAAAACACAGCCATTATGATGTGCTTTTTGTTTGGGTCGCGCGACGTCATTGCTTTCGCCGCTCTTTAGCCATACTCAGTGTGTAAGCTTTAAAAACAACAATGAGAACATAACTTAATTCAAACCGTCTTTTAAAGGTTCTTTATAACCCTATTCCTATGTCTGTGTGACGAAACTCCGCCTGTTTATATTGCTAAAATTAACATCAAAGTATATTTGGGTAAAGGTACCTTTAAAATTTTCTCGCAGTGTTCGCTAAGCTTGTGCGGTGTTATTACAAAAAAGTTAAATACGTATTAAACCCTGGCTTTAATAAGGGCTCTTATTAAATGCACCGCGGTCGCTGAATGTTTCGCCATCTTGCTCTTTTGTATGATGTTTGTAAAAACTGCCGATCCAGTTGCCTTTATTATTATGAATCCCAATATTTTTGAAGGTGGTAGAGCCACGCTGTAGCTATTACTAGTTTCAACATGAATGGGTCGGCTCGCCCGGGGTAGTACCACCCTCTCATAGAACACCGACATGAAGTAACAGTGCTTGCATTGTTGCGTTTCGTTCGGTTAGTGAGAGCGCCGGAGGCCCACCTTCTTTCCCCCTTTCCCTTCCCCTTTCTCCTTTCCCTACTCCTCCCCCATACACAGGCTGGCAACGCACTTGGAACTCCCCTGGTGTTGCTAGTGTTTATGGACAGTGGTGATCACTTATAAATCAGGTGACCCGCTTGTTCGTTTGCCTCATTTTAACATAAAAAAAAATTGGAATCAACGACGATAATGTATTCCCGTAGACAAAGCTTCGAGGTGATATACGCAGGTATGGAAGTAGCGTAGGTTTATGAAGATCTGTACGGAATAATCTTGTATATGATGCTATAAATAAATACCAATACATATGTAAACAGTTGAATAAGTAAAGATTTATAGACAACAAATGTTTATAGCCGGATACAAATCGAATTTGTCACCACGAATCAAGGTCGTTGGCAGTTTACAAGAATGTGCGTAGGTAGTGTCAACGCCGACGCCTAAAGTTAGCAATAATTATTACTCAATTTCGTTTTATATAGATAAAACATAAGATCGTTAGATATGTTTAAAAATTGTTAACTATACTGGTCAACTACATCATATACTTGAGATTCTTGATGCATCAACTATTCATCGTATACTCTCTATCATTGGACTGATCGTCTATAATGTGCTATCGTTTTATTCAAACGTAAGCTTGTAAAATAAAATAAAATATTTCGATACAATCATACTTTTTTTCCGAACTGACTACGCTATTGACCTACCATGGTTTTAACAGCTTCACCGGAGTACTGAGGCGAGCGCTTAAGGCACTCAGCCGATTGTATTTGACAACTAGCTCAAGGGTGCACTGTTGCCTGATACATGCAATTCGCGGCCTATCTTTTTTTTTTTGGGAATCCCTTATGGATGCGCCACCCTCCTGGGGGAGAGGGTGAGTAATGTCTGACTGGCACAGATTAAAACCCCACGGTGTACCGACAGACCGTCATTGTTGGGGCTAATCATTCTAGCTAATCTACCTTGTAGAGTCGCCCCAACGGTCCGCCCGGCGGAAGATCCCCAGGCCCCTACCTATAGAGAGACAGACTGGGTACACACCAGTTGCCTCCCCTCGTCCGCCGGATCTGTGCAATCAGGAGATGAGCCCCCCGGCCCATCCTCTCAGGTCCGGCTACGGTGAAAGAGGAGTTGGGCAAAGCGCCGCCTCCTCCTGCCGGTCCTCCGTTGGCGGTGACGGCCACTTAGCGGGTCTGCCTCACGGGTCCTCTCCGTATTCGCGGCCTATCTTTTTTTTTTTTTTTAACGAGGGGAAAATCCTACATGGATACCCTCACGCCGTCGGGGGCAGCGTGAGGGTATGTCAGACTCCTACTGACTAAAAACCCCCCGGTGTACCTCTGCCGCTGTAGTCGGGGCGACACGCGATCTCTAAAGATTTCAGCGTGCCGCCCCAGCGGTTAGCCCAGCAGCGAAAGCGCCGCCGCCGGGCCCCGTCCTGTTAGGAGACAGCCGGGTACACACCGGCCGTCTCCTCCGTCCGCCGAACCTGTGCAATGGGAAGATGGGCCCCCCGACCCACCCTCCCTAGGTCCGGCTACGTTGGCGGGAGGAGGCGGTCGAACTGCCGCCTCCTCCTTCCTGTCCTCCGTTGGCGGAGAGGGCCACTTAGAGGATCGTCCTCGCGGGCCCTCTCCGCCGCCTCCTTCTGCGAGACGACTTCCTCGCAGAAGGAGGCCATTGCTCTCCACACCTCCTCGCTGCCGAGCATGGCCGTAACCACGCCCGGCAGCGAGAGGTCCTCTCCTACCGCCGCAGCCAGAGTGCGGCGTTGCTCCTCCCACGCAGCACACTCAGAAAGTGTGTGCTGCGCGGTGTCCGGGTCAACGCCGCACTGGTGGCATACGGCGGTCGGCTCCCTGCGAGCTATCCGGTACAGGTACCAACCGAAGCACCCGTGCCCGGTCAGCACCTGCACCAGACGGAACGTCAGGGAGCCCCATCTTCGACTACACCATTCCAGCAGGACCGGGCGGACGGCGTCGATAGTGTATCTACCGTACTGCGCGTCCGCCAGGTCCTGCCTCCACCTCTCCATCATGAGATTCCTCTCAACATCTCTCTTTACCTCCACTTCCCTGGGAGCCAGAGGCTCCCCTGTCCGTTTCTTAGCCGCCGTAAACTCGTACACGGCGGCTAATACCTCCGCCTCTAGCTCCCAGGGAAGGGAGCCGGCCAGCACCATGGCCGCCGCCGAGGACACCGTTCGGTAACCTCGTATTACCCTCAACGCCACTGTACGCTGCGCGGCACGCAGTGCACGAATGTTGGTGGCGTTGAGGGCGTCCACCCATAACGGTGCCCCGTAGGCGGCCATGGACCGCACCACCCCCATGTAAAGGCGGCGGCAAGCGGCACCCGGCCCCCCCGTGTTGGGGAGGAGTCGTCCGAGCGCCGCTGCCGCCTTGACTATGCGCGGTCCGAGCCCCTTAAAGTGGGGCTCGAACCGCCAGCGTCCGTCCAGGGTGAGGCCCAGGTACTTCATGTGGGCCCCCACCCTGATCCGGACGCCCTCGACACAAATGTGGGCCCCTGGAGGCGGCCCCCGCCGAGGCCCGTGAAACATTAAGGCCTCGGTCTTGTTGAGGGCCACCTCGAGGCCCAGCCTTCTTATGCGCCCGACCACGAGAGTTACGGCCTCCGTGGCCAGGCGCACCAATTCGGGGAATTCCCCGCCCCGGGCTACGACTAGGGTGTCGTCCGCGTAGCAGATGAGGCGCGCTCCAGAAGGGAGCGCGCCGCGGAGCACCCAGTCGTAGCCCATGTTCCACAGGAGCGGGCCCAAGGCCGACCCCTGTGGAACCCCGCACGCCGTGTTGCGTCGGACCATCCGTCCTCTGGCGTCCACGAAGGCGACCTCTCTACCTTCTAGGTACGCCTCCAACAGCCGCCGCAGATACGGGGGCACCCCGAAAAAGCGGAGCGCCTCCCGTATGACAGCGTGCGGCAGGCTGTTGAAGGCGTTGGCGATGTCTAAGGACACCGCCAATACCCTATCCCCCTGAGAGGTCGCCTCCGCGGAGACCTGTTTGAGGAGGGTCAGGGCGTCCAGCGTGGAACGCCCCGACCGGAAGCCGAACTGCGCCTCCGACAGGTTCGGCCCCACTTCGTCTAAATGCCGGACGACCCGGGAGGCAACGATCCTCTCGAGCGCCTTCCCGGTGTCGTCCAGCAACACTAGGGGCCGGTACGCGGACGCGCAGTCCGGGGGGCGGCCTTCCTTCGCCATCAGGCAAAGCCGCCCCGTCTTCCAGGGCTTCGGGAACTGTCCGACCGCAAGACAGCGGTCAAACAGTTCCCGAAGCCACCCCCCTAGATGGTCCGGCGCAATGGCAATGGCCAGCACCCGACCCGGGACCCCGTCGGGGCCGGGTGCCTTCCGTCCGCCAGTGCGGAGGCGCTCAATCGCCCTCCCCATCTCGTCCTCCGTAACTGGGGGAGGGTCGATCGGCACCTCCTCTACCAGCCGAGGAGGAGGCATGGGAGGAGGGAGTAGTTCCGGAGGGTCGGGGAACAGTGCTCTCACGACCCTCTCAACCACATCCGGCTGAAGAGTCTCCGTTGCCGGGGGCGCCTGGCCGCGGAATTTCTTGCGGGCCACCTTGTACGGGCGCCCCCACGGATCCCTCTCCAGCTCCTGGAGCATCTCCTCCCATGCCTGCTCTTTCGCCCGGCTGATGGCGACCTGCAGTGTTTTCCTGCAGGTCCTGTAGTCGCCATACAGCCGGGCTTCCTCCTCGGGGTCCCTGTTGGACCTTCTCCGGCGACTGCGCCCGTACAGCCGCCGGGCCGCGGAGCAGGCCGCACGAAGTTCGGCGATCTCGTGCGACCACCAGTACACCGCCCTCCTCTTCGGGCGGTGTACGCTCCGCGGCATCGACGCGTCGCAAACCTCCGTGAGAGCATCACGGAGGCGGGCTGCGGACGCGTCGATAATTCGCGGCCTATTTGAGCTAACCTAAGCTAAGCTAACTATTAATACATATATGTGTATCAAGTATACATACTTCAATAACTCTTATATACATTTCGTATCGGATAGTTTTCTAAACTCTTTCAGTTTGATAAGAGAAATAAAATAAAACCTTTCCACTTGCATGTGTAAGCGTGTATGCGTGCACGTGTGTGGAGGTGACTACAATCATACAAAAGTACATAATTTTATAAGTTATAGCTTATAAGATTGAGTTACCGAGACATTTGTTAGCCAGAGTCACAGTGATGACAGTCGATGGATTGTAAATATCTCGATGATCGCTGTTGCTTCTGGCTGCGCTGTATTTAACATCAACTGGAGCCGAGTATGCACGATTCAGTGCATCACTGACCCGAGCGCTTGGTGACGACTATAGCCGAGTAAGCCCGATTTAGCGTCACCGATTCGAACATAAAGGTTCACTTCTAATCAGTGTTCAATGCACTTGAAGACGTTCTCACTTCAATAAATCAAAAAGGTTTGAATTATTTAGAAGACACCTGAATGTGTTACGTCTTTTAGATGCTTCAGCAAATTATTCATTTACAGGCAATTTAAAATTTGCAATTTTGCTGGCTTTTGTAGTCGTTGCTATAAGCCTAAATGCTATTTATACGCATACATTCTTATTTTCAACATATTATCTGTATAATCCTATTATTTATTAGTTATGTAATATCAAATGATAAATATATTATCGGATTAGATTATAGGTACTGGTGTATATTTAGACTAACCTCGAAAAATAATTCCATAATTGATGGTAAACACATTCCAAAAAATATATAATTATGACATATGACATATTCACGTTTACTTTTACTATACGGACTTCCGAGCAGTTCAGTTGTAGTAACCGCTGTTAGTCTGACGGGCCTTTACAGCATCATCGGGCTTTTAGAACAAGCGCTTAGGGCACTCAGCCGAATGGCAACAAGATTAAAGGGTGCCAGAGTGGCCGAAACTCGAATACGGCCTTGAATACAACGCAAATCGAACTAACCATATAACTATACTTTAGTGAGACCTTCATATACGTCGCGCCTACGTACATGTATTCAGAGTCTGTAAATTTTAACTAAGGCTAATTAATCATAAAAGGGGAAAGGGTCACTTACAATACCTGTATACGTACCGTGCGAATCTGCAAGTGTGTGGAGTGCAGTATGGCGTGTGCAGGGTACTAGTGAATGCGGTGTCACTGTATCGCGTTGGCAGTATTCTTAGGGGCTCCACTCCGGGGGATAGAACCTAGGTTTGAAATGCCGCCGATAGAAGCCGCGAGCGGGTATGATCGCCAAGTTTAGCCTCGGCCATATTTATATAAATTACTAGCTTCTTCAGCCGCGTGGAATATAAACTTTAGGCTAACGCTAACACGAGTCGGAAGCTCTCAAAACAAAAATAAACGATTTTGATACATTCTTCATTGGTGCTTCGCTCCTATTGCTCTTAGTATGATGATATATAGCCTATAGCCGTCCTCTAGAAATGAGCTATTTAACACTGAAATATTTTTTAAATTGGTTCCCGAGGTTAGCGCGTTTAACCAAATAAACCAACCCAGTTTTATAATATTGGTATAGATTGCCTTGAATTACAGCCATGTCATTTAAAACATACTTTAACTGCTATAAAGGAAGTCATGTTGATTTATTATAAATGGAATTTTCGTTCCGACAGATATATTGATCATAACTGTAAAATTACAAAGATATAATTCTATGTCACGAATGTTAATTTTGATAACAATTGCAGTTGGGATGAAATGATGACATGATGCATATTTGTATCACATTATGACGATAAGAAATAAATAGGTGATAAGTCTGATACGTTTTTGTGCATTGATAGTGCAGTAATTTATAAAACAATTGTCAATACTGATCTAAATTTGACAGTGAGGCTAAGAAGATACTATGTTACAAATACAATCGACTGTCAGTTTCATTCTAATCTGCAAAACAAACATCGTGATAAAAAGGGAAGGGAGTGAGGAGAGGTGGGTCTCCGGCGCTCTCACTGACCGAACGAAACGAAACAATGCAAGCAGTGTTACTTCACGTCGGTTTTCTATGAGTACCCTAGTACTTTTTTTTTTTTATTGTGGAGAACCCTCTTGCACAGACATTGCCAGGTCCCCGGGGGAGGACCTGAACTGAGTCGACCTCCAATCGACTAAAAAACTCCACGGTAACCTACGCCGCACTAGTACTACCCCAGGCGAGCCGACCCATTCATGCTGAAATCAGTAATAGCTTCAGCGTGTCTCTACTCCTTACTAGACGAAAGGACAGAAAACACATTAATCTTCCATATAAATACTTTAAAGATAGCGGGCTGATGTTGGTAGGGCATCTCTCATAAACTACTAAATACATTTTGATCGTTCTTCTTTAGTTTTACTTCTTAGACTCTTGGCCTTTATCTAAATAAAGAGTGTGTGTGTACTTATGTACACGCGTTAGAAGTTATACTTCTTTGGCGTAACAAGATAAAACTCTTTTCAAAAATTTTGTCTTTCGCCTTATTCTGCGTTTGTAGAAAAAACGACACTACAAATAGAAAAAAGGTATTTAATACATTGAAAGTTTTAATACAAAGAAATACAAAAAACAAATATAAAGAAACAAAATTTTGACTATAGCTAACTTCAGGGTCTCGGTTTTTCGTGACGGTATGCGCACGCATCGTAAAAATTTACTCTCATCATTTTTTCTAAACGCGCCAAAAGAAGTATAACTTCAAAAAATCACGATAGCTCTATACATATTAGAGTAACCCTTATTTTGGAAATTTTGTTTTTTTTTACGGGGCCCTAAATTAGTATTAATTAATATTAATAATTCTATTAAAAAAAACTGCCAAGCTTTTAATATTAACCCGGCCACAACGGCAACCAAAGTTTTGAAGGAACATAACACCATAAAAGTTCATCTTTGTTTTTTTAATTTTATTTATTTTAGGGGCTTTTATTCCACCGAACATATCAACCTCATTGTTCCCCAATCTTTCAAGCTACATCAGGAGAGTCGCTGATGAGGTATTATTACCAAATCATACAGGATCTTAGCATCCCCAGAACAGGGTTCAGTAAATCTGCTGTGACAGATACCAATGTTCTGGCGACTACTTCTCATACTCTCATTCTCTCATCAAAGACTCTTTTTCGATGCTATTCTTGACACACTCCATCATCACTATGATGCACATAATGATTTTTTTACATACATCGCAATTGGGGGATTCCGCATTACTCATTAAGTATGCAAAACTTCTTGAGGATAGAGTCCCGAACAAAGTCTTAAAACTAGCTACCTTAATAGATTATTCTTTTTAAGTTGCTTAAATAAATACATACAGGTACAAAACATGTGTTTTTTAAAGAAACACTACAAAAAATCTATGATTTTTTTTTATATCATAAGAGGTACACGAACAGATGGGTCATCTGATGTTAAGTGATCACCACCGTCCATAGACATTTGCAACATGAGGAGAGTCAGTTGCCAGCCTGTGTTGGCGGGGGGGAAGGAAGGGAAGAACGAAGGGGAAGGGGAGGGTAGGTGGGTCTCCGGCGCTCTAACTGACCGAACGAAACGCAACAATGATAGCACTGTCACTTCACGTCGGTTTTCTCTGAGAGGGTGGTACTACCCCGGTCGAGCCGACCCATTCATGCTGAAACCAGTAAAATGTTCGCTTAACTCGTTGTTTCGAAATACATTCGAGATTAAAAAGCTCAAGGTATCGTCAATTTACGACGTAACTTTGGGAATATTTCGGGGTTTTTCAACTCCTCTCCTTACAGTAGGTTGAAAAATATATTGCAATAAAAAAACAATATCTTACAATTATTTCAATATCTAACATACAGTATCAACGAAATAATAAAACAATTTCCAAGAGTACGAAGTCGTGCGCGTCAGCTAGCAATGAATTCAAAATTAGTGAGAAATATTTTGAAAGACCTAATGCAGTAATGCGTGCATGAATACGGGCCTATTTGCCAATTTCCGATCGCGAGACGTACTCTTATCAGACGATGCATTGAGGGAATATATTCAAGGGGATAAGCATGCAAGCTGATGTTTAAGGAGTTAACACATTGTCTATCATTTTCACATTTTAGTTGTAACTATTTGAACTAATTATTAAAATGATGAAATGTTTGATAAAGAAGATCATTGTTCTTCTTCCTAGCATTTTTCCGGCCTGGTACCAGGGTCCGCTTTCTTACTATGCTTTCTCCACTTTGCCCGATCTTCGGCATCCTTCTGTGTGAGGTTATTTTCCTTTAAGTCCGCCTTTACCACGTCCAACCAGCGTTTCTTGGGCCTGCCACGAGACCTTGAGCCCTGTACAGCTATGTTGAGGCATCTATTTCCGACGTAGTCTGGAGGCCTGCGACTTATGTGGCCGTACCAGCGAAGTCGACTCTCCTGCAGCTTGTCTGCGATGTCACGGACTCCAAGGCTACCACGGATGTGTTCGTTACGAATGCGATCTAATCGCGTAACGCCACACATTCATCGTAGCATCTTCATCTCAGTGACGTGTAGCTGCTGGACATGTTTTATAAATTTTTGATGTCATATTTCATATGTTTGTTCCTTTTGTGTTTTTAGATATATTCAAGTCTACCACATAACTGTTTAGATTTGTGTCAATCTTAAATTCTCAAACTCAGGCTAACTAATAATTTATTGGTTGTAAATGAACTGATTTATTTATAATTGAAAATAAGACACGTGAACAAATTATGTTGTTTGTAATTGATTAACATAATTATACATACAAAATTCGGATATGTGTTAAGTGAATAATTATAGAATCGATCTCTATATTGAAGATACAGTACGTTTAAGACTTGATCACGTCTAAACTACAAGCACGTATACTGTACGCTGTTTCAGAACAAGCACATGATCGTTCGATGCAAAAAAAAATTGTGGATATTTCTAGGCTTTTTTAAATTACATTGATCCTTTGGTGTCATTTCCACTATTATTACATAGTATAAAACAAAGTCCTCTGCCATGTCTGTCTGTCTGTTCGCGATAAACTCGATAACTACTGAACGGATTCTCATGCGGTTTTCACAATTAGATAAAGTGCTTCACAAGGAAGATTTAGGTATAGAATTTGTTTTTTTTATTGTCAGGGCGGGAAAACGTCCGCCGAACCCGCTAGTATAACAATATAATATAGATCAGCTAGTGAGTTGTAATTTATAACGTCAGGTGAAATATAGCTTAGAATCTCGTAGATGTTGCATAAATGTGCTGATATAAACTGTACGTAAGGTTTTATGATGTTCGGTTACGTAGTTAGGTTATAACATAACAAACAAACTCACACTCACATTTATAATATTAGTAACAGGCGAAGAATTAGCATTTATTTTTGTCGAATTTTGACCATAAGATGGCCACTAATATAGTTAACTGTTTCTTTCAATTATTAATTCTATAATGTGTGTGTTAGAATAACGTGTCATCCTTTAAAAACATCTCGTGTCCGGAGATAGTTTTAGCACCAGTATTTATCTAAGCGAAATACACTTCCCTTTAATATATCTCATTGAATATATTCAAAATGTTAACCGACAATCACTCAGTTATAATAGGACTTTAGTTGTAATTAAGATTCACATATTTCAATGAATGTAAAGTCTTTAGATACATTTATGAAATACAAACTATATACGCTAATTTGTGCTCTTTTTGAAGTCGAAGGCGATCCAAATTCATAGCGTTTATATTTGTATAATATTTAATATAGCTTATTTATCTACTACGAATTTGTAACATGCGTTAGCACCAACTTTAAATAAATTATTAGGTTGCGTATGTACTAGTTTTTTTTTTCATAAATGTAGGTACGAGGTATTAACAAGAATCGTCACATTAATTGTATGTGTTGGAGGAAAAGTCAGTTCTATCGTTATTTTTTTTAAATTCTCTATGCTGATTTCGATAAGCAGGAAGTCATCTATGGCTGATTTCATACTTTTATAACTGCCTCGTCAACGTTCCCCAGAGATATATAAATGAAGCATAATACTATGTATGTACATCTAGAATCTATACTAATACAAGTATTATAATGCTGAAGAGTTAGCCTGCTTGAACGCGCTAATCTAATCGGAACAATCTCACGGCTAGTGTGTTTCCTCCTTTCTATGACATGGGGTCCTTCAAGCGCAACGTGAAGAGATATTTACGCAGGCCGGCATGATAGCGACGACCGCCGGAGGAGGGCGAATCTCTCGGTGGTCGCCGTTGTTTTTGGATTGTACTGTGCTTTCCATCAGGCACGGTGCAGTCACTTTGCTGTGTTACAATAAAAAAAAAATTAACTCGGTCGGGTTTTAATTATTTAATTTTGAAAAAAAAAAACAAATTATCAAATCAGAATGGTCTTATTTTAAATTAGCTCGTTGTCCGCAAATATATTTGAGCGATTAAAAGCGGTAGCATAATAACGAATAACACTATTGTTATAGCAGTTATAACGTTATGAACTGCTATTCATTATTATACTATTGAGTAAAGTGCTGTATTGTATCGTATCAAAATTTATAATAATGCCACGATATGAGTTGAATATTCGTTTCTCGATACTTACGCAGGCCGGCATGATAGCGGCGAACGGCGATTGATATTATGTCTCTCGGAGGTCGCCATTGTTTTTGGATTGTACTGTGCTTACCATCAGGCACAGTACAGTCACTTTGCCGAGCTACAATAAAAAAAAAATCTCAAGAGCTACCGGTCCGATTTGAAAAATTCTTTCAGTATTAGTTAGATAGCTCATTTATAGAGGAAAGCTATATGCTCATATATATTATCACGTTAAGACCAATAGGAATGGAGCACCAATGAAGAATGTTTCAAAATCGGGTTTTTTAGCGTTAACCCAAAGTAACTATTATACGCGGACGACGTAGAAGCTAGTATGAAATAAATAATCTTAACACATTCCAATTTTTTGATTTTTTTTTCTTTATATTATAGGAGGCAAACGAACATGTGGGTCACCTGATGTTAAGTGATTACCACCGTCCATAGGCACTTGCAACACCAGGTGAGTCGCAAGTGCGTTGCCAGCACGTGTTTGGGGGAGAGGGGAGTGGGGAATAGGGGGATGGGAAGGGGGAGAGCAGAGAAGAGGAGAGGAGGTGGGTATCTGGCACTCTCACTGACCAAACGAAACGCCACAATGCAAGCACTGTTACTTCACGTCGGTTTTCTGTTAGAGGGTGGTACTACCCCGGGTGAGCCGACCCATTCATGCTGAAACCAGAGTTATTATGGCTCTATCACCTACAATTTAAATAAGAATGCATTTATTTTTCACTTTATATATTTACTTCTCAAGTATTCTGATATATGTATTCTTATTCTAAACACATTCTAGTAAAATAGCAAATTTTAACCACGTTACTTGTAAAGTGTCTAAATGTACGGTTTGTGTCGATGCTCCCTAACACAGCTTCGGATTTCCCGCGAGTTCATTTTAATTCCTTCAGGGAAATGAAAGCGATTTCACACCTTATTCACTACGAACACGTGCAATATATTCAAAGCACTAAGGTGCATCTGTGAATTTGAAAATAAAGGTTTGTATAACTTATAAAATACTTAACTGTATAATAAATAGTTAACTGTACGCACGGCTTTACACGCGTTGGTTATTATTTGTTGTAAAATATTATTGCTTCTTTATTATTTACTAGCTGACCCGTGCGACTTCGTCTGCACCAAAACGGTTATCACCGGTTTCAATTATATTTTTAAACCTAAAACCCGATTGCAGCCACACGTACAGTTTCCAATTGTAAATCCAAACTATCAAGGGGCTCACTCAAACATTTACCCAGATGGTATGTGATAAATCTTTTAAAATAAGCCTACAACCCATTCGTAGCGTCATCTACGGGGTTCAATTAAGATAAAAACTAACCTACAAATATTGGCGGTAACGTAAAAAAATAACTTGAGGGGTCTATGGACCCCAGTTGGAACCTAATTACTTTCCCTTTTTTCTAGACGTTTACTATACAGTCAGTATAGTTTACATTATAAAATATCAAGTTGACAGAGTTCAATTGTAAATTAAACGATAAAAATATTTATAAAATAAATAATAATAAATAAAACACTGAATGATCTGGGATAGTCAAGTTAATATTTGTAGGCGTTTACTATACGCTCAGTATAGTTTACATTATAAAATATCAAGTTGATAGAGTTAAATTGTAATTTAAACGTTAAAATATATTCATAAAATAAATAATGATAAATTAAACACTGAATGACATCATAACTATTTTCAACTTGTATTAAAACTTTTTCACACTACATTGTATTAAAGAAAAACATAAATATTAAAAAGATATGAGCAACATGTGTCATCTGTCACTTGCCTGTGACTATTTGTCTAAGAGCTAGGCAACGGTTTCGACAGCGAATTGGCTGCCGGTAAACCTTTACAGGCAAAAATATTGAACTTTATATAATTTTAGAATGTTTTGTTTTTCACTAACTTTTAAACGCTACTAAAACGTGAATTTATTATTGCCAGACATTTTTGATATTAACAATAATGTGCCCGATGCAATTTTTTGTAAATAAAGAAGTATGTTCAAACCATGTTAAGATATCTGTAATTTTATTGAAGTTATATTTCTTTTGGCGCGTTAGGGAAAAATGATGAGAGTAAATTTTTACGTTGCGCGCACACACCGTCACGAAAAACCGACACCCTGAAGTTAGCTATAGTCAACATTTTGTTTCTTTGTATTTGTTGTTTGTATTTCTTTATATTAAAACTTTCATTGTATTAAATACCTTTTTTTTATTGTTAGTGTCGTTTTTTCTACAAACGTAGAATAAGGCGCAAGATAAAATTTTTGAAAAGATTTTTACTTGTTACGCCAAAGAAGTATAACTTCTAATGCGTGTACATAAGTACACACACATACTTTTTTTTAATATTATTTTATTTCAACATAAAAAAGGGTAAATTAAAAATATAATGTATTTTTTTATGTCATAGGAGGCAAACGGACAGGTGGGTCACCTGGTGTTAAGTAATAACTACCGTCCATCGACACTTGCAACACCAGGAGAGTCGTAAGTGCCTTGCCAACCTGTGTTGGAGGGGGAGGAAGCGGAAGGGGAGAGGAGGAAGGGGAAGAGAGGTGGGCCTCTCCGGTGCTCTCACTAATCGAACGAAACGCACTAATGCAAGCATTGTTACTTCCCGTCGGCTTTTTGTTAAAGGGTGGTACTACCCCCGGGCGAGCCGACCCATTCATCCTGAAACCAGTAATAGCTTCAGCGTGGCTCTACCCCCTACCAAAACCTATGTATAGAATAACTTAGTTATAACTCTAGCTTAGCGCAACACTGGCTGTATAATAAAGATAGCCATAATTGTGGAAGAGCCTGGTTAACAAAATGAAATATGTTCTTTGCAAGGGAAAAAATAAAATGGTTTGAAATGAATTATTTTGTTTATAAAGAATATCACCAGGCACATTATTGTCAATAACAAAATTGTCTGGCAGTGAAAAATTCATGTTTTTAATAACGTATAAACGTTAAACTTATAAAAGTTACTGACAAAAAATGTTCCTTAATTTATTTATAAATCAAAATGTTGATCTGTAAAGGTGTAATTCGCATTAAAAAATACAACGTTAACCGGCTACCAGGTATCCTGAATCGTGTTTGGAAGGGCATAATATATCTTCATATTAAAGAACCAACTTTTCTCAAATTCTCGTTCTTCCAACGTTGCTGGCTCTTATACTAAAGTGTCGCAAAAAAGTCTAGTTACATTAACTAATTTCTTTTCTTTCGTTATCCTGGAGAACCCCTTGCGTTTTATGGGTCAAAAAGTATCCTAAATGTAACCTTGTAATGTACAGATTTGGCTTTGTTACAGTTTTATTATAGTATAGATAAATAAATAAATCTTGTCACCTTTGTTTAGCAAAAATTTTTTTATACAATGAAATAAATCTAACAACATATAAGTGACAGTTTCGTCTACATGTTTCATATGTGGTCGGTAATTACGCACAGAAATGTCATGTACCCGTAGCTCAGTTATGACGTACTGGACTTTATATGTTTCGCCGGGGCCGACGGTTCGAATCACGGTGGTCGTTCTTTTTAGTATTTTTTTTTTGAAGTAGCATATGGAAATATAGCTTAATTTTTTAGCTAATCTGTCTGCTATATATAGCACAAAGAAAATTTACCAAAATTCGTCAAGAATATCATGAACTACATTTTTTTTACTTTCGTCCGTTATCCTGGAGAATCCCTTGCGTTTTATAAGATAAAAAGTATCCTAGATGTAACCTTGTGATATTGGTTATAACTGTGCCAAATTTCATCTAAATAGGTTCAGTACTTTCAGAGTGATTCGTGTTTAAAGGTATAGACAAACAGGCAGATCCTGGAGAATCCATTGCGTTCTATGGGACAAAAAGTATCCTAAATGTAATCTCGTAACATTAGTTATCACTGTGCCAAGTTTCGTCAAAATCGGTTCAGTACTTTCCGAGTGATGCGCGTTCACAGGGACAGACAGACAGACAGACAAAAATTTTAAAAGGGTTAGTTTTGGCTTCTATATCGATAACAAAGCCTACCCCGATCAAAATTTTCAAAAAATATTTAATGTACAGATTTGACCTTGCTACAGTTTTATTATAATATAGACTAGCTGACTCCCGCGGCTTCGTATGTGTCGCTTATTATCTTAATAGTGTATTTTATGAGCAGACGTGGACGACGTAGAAGCTAGTATGAAATAAATAATCTTAACACATTTCAATTTTTTGATTTTTTTTTCTATATATAATAGGAGGCAAACGAACTGGTGGGTCACTTGATGTTAAGTAATCACCACCGTCCATAGACACTTGCAACACCAGAGCAGTCGCAAGTGTGTTGCCAGCTTGTGTTGGGGGGGGAGGGGAGGAGAGCGGGAGGTTTGGGGAAATTGAGGGGCGGGAAGGGGGAGGGGAAATGGAAGTGGAAGTGAGCCTCCTAACTGCTACTGACTGACCCGAACTGGAAGGCGGCGTCCGTGTTTATCCCTTTTAAAAAAAATTTAAAACACACTTTTTGCACTAAGTTTATATATTTGAAAAATATAGTTTTTACATTAACACAACTGATTCCCGAATTTTGTTTATTGAGTGAACAATGCCGTACTCCGCGAGGTTCTAGTAATGACTGTGTTTAAGTAAGAGAACTTTTTATTGAAGTAAACTAAAAATGCATAATTGCATATTTGCACGTGACAAAACAGCGTCATATACTGAAATGCTGAATGCGCTTTATGAACATAGTATTAAGGGATATAACAGAACGAAACGCAAGAATGCAAGCACTGTTACTTCACGTCGGTGTTTCTGTGGGCCAGTGGTACTACCCCGGACGAGCCGACCCATTCATGCTGAAACCAGTAATAGTTTCAGCGTGGCTCTACCACCTAAAAGATTGGCACCACACCACTCGCCCCACTACTTCTCGGCATGAAAATACACATCGCTGATCACATAGTGGTTATAAAAGTCGTGCTTTCTTAAAACTTTATGTTAAATGAAGCTTTTCTTATATTTTTTACATAAGGATGAAATGTAGAAGAGTAAAACAAAAAAAATGTGTGTGTGTACTTACGTACACGCGTAAATTATACTTCTTTGACGTAATACAAAGAAACAAAATGTTGACTTATAGCTAACTTCAGGATGACGGTGTGCGCGCGCATCGTAATAACTTCAGGGTGTCGGTTTTTTATGACAGCGTGCGCGGGCATCGTAAAAATTTACTCTCATCATTTTTCCCTAACGCGCCAAAAGAAGTATAACTTCATAAATGATCATAGTCTGTCCAATAGTTTTTGAGTGATGCGCGCACAACGACATACCTCTTTTAATTAATTTATAAATAGCATTTATAATTAATAAATAGTTGAATCATATCAAAACGTATATTGTGTAAGTATTCTTCATGATAAACGTCTTGTGTTCACACTAAATTTTCAGGTTGATATCCCACTTGTTACTTAATACAATAAGTGATACCAAAACGATGACGTTGAAAGCAAATTAGGATAGGAAGTTTATAGGTCATAGAAATATTGTGGTGTAATAATGATTTGAACATTTTGATTTATTTTTAACCTATTAAAAAAATACTCTGTTTTCATATTATGTTTGTTTGTGGAAATTATTTACTACACAGCCTATTTTTATGAATATTTTACCGTTGTAATATGTATAATTTTGGAAAGTTTTATTATTTACATTGAATATTAGAAAGGTCAAATTATTTTATTTCAAAGTGTTAATGTTTGGAAGTATGGAGTATTGAAATATTTGTGTAATTTGTAGTCCCATTTATCGAGGATGGCTATTTAATATCACTCTACGGCCTTTAGGAGTGAAGCGATTAGCATACAAAATGTAGCATAGAGAGTATGCGAAACGAGTTCGAAGTCATAGTGTGGGTGGACCGCGTGACGTAGAACGGACTGAGCTGGGGCAAGAAAATGTAAACGATGCGAAACTGCGGGGCACAGCTAATATAAAACGTTTAGTTAATGTTGCAGATTCAAACATTTATTACAATAGGAATATATTTGTAAGATACTATACAATCTTTTATTTTTTTTATTATAGTACGGCAAAATGACTGCACTATGCCTGATGGTAAGCACAGTACAATCCAAAATCAATGGCGACCACCGAGTGACGCACTATCCATCGCCGGTCGCCGTTATCATGGCGGCCTGCGAAAAGCTGGATATGCACAATCTGATCTCGAAACGCGACCCGCAGAAGCGAATCACTAAGACTGGTTTTTTCGCCATATACATGGTGGTCGCGACCCAGTCAGGCTGTAGAAGCCTACCACCCCGCTAAAATCTAAGGTTTAGAATCATTATCATTAGCCTATAAGATACCCATTACAGGCCTCTTCTGGAAGGAAGATATGGGCATAGTCACCACTCTACCCCACGACGTAGTGGCAATTTCAAACTCTGAGAAATCCACAGTTCTGTATATTCTCACATACAGTAAGTAGTGCTAGTAACAAGAACATTTGAAATATATATTACTAGCTGACCCGTGCGACTTCGTCTGCACCAAATCGGTTATTACCGGTTTCGATTGTACTTTTAAACGCGAAAAATCCAAATACATCTCAAAACCCGATTCCAGCGATACCTACTGTTTCAAATTATGAATCCCAACTATCCAGGGACTCACTCAAACATATACCCAGTTGGTATGTGAGAAATATTTAAAAATATGCTTAGAACCCGTTCGCAGCATCACCTACCAGGTCCAATTAAGATAACAAATAACCTACATATATTGCCGATAAATGTCTTCCCAGTACGTTGTCCCAGTACCTTCTGTCCCAATAAGCCTACAACCCGTTCGTAACATCATCTACCGGGTTCAATTAAAATAAAAAGTCATAAGATATTTTGCAAGTATATTAGGGTGGTGTAAGATTTTTGTGTTGTACATGTTAATTCTGTCCTTAATTTCTTGTTTTACTGTTTTTATGTTAAGCTCATGGTGTAGTCTTTGGTTTGTTATATACCAAGGTGAGTTTGTTATCATACGTAGCATTTTTGATTGAAATCTTTGCAGGATTTCAATGTTGGAATTAGCAGCAGTGCCCCATAGCTGCAAGCCATAGCACCATATGGGCTTGATTATACATTTATAGATTAAAAGTTTATTTTCTAATAATAACTGAGACTTTTTGTTCAACATCCAGTTCATTTTTCTCACCTTTTGTCCTATTGCCAACCTTTTGGTGAGGATATGCTTTCTCCATGTGAGTCTATTGTCAAGGTACATTCCTAGGTATTTCTCCTCGTTATAAATGATCTATCTAACACTGAAAGAATTATTCAAATCAGACCAGTAGTCCATGAGATTAGCGCATTCAACCAAACAAACAAACAAACACTCCAGCTTTATAATATTAGAATAGATGTAAAATTTTGGCCTAGTTATCAAAATATTTAACCCCATTTAAAGGGTAATTGAGCTTTTTGCGATCGTTTTATTTCAAGAAGTTCATCATAAGAAGTAAACGAAGCTTAGTTGATAGCGTGTTTAGACACCGCGTCTATAGACCTAAGGTCGTACAATTACAACTATGTCGAAGTTAGCTAGGGCGTTTTAGCTAAGTCCGCCTAGCTAGCTATCACCCTCCAATTGAAAATCTGTCGCCAAACAGTTGTCTCGATTTTGAAACATTTTTCATCTGTGCTCCGCTCCTATTGGTCTTAGCGTGATGATATATAGCCTATAACCATTCTCGATGAATAAGCTATATAACACTGAAATAATTATTTAAATCGGTCCAGTTGTGTACTGAGATTACCCCTTACAACGTCACAAACCCACAAACTGTACCTCTTTATAATATTATATATATTATAAATGTGTGCAAATTTGTAAAAATTCGTTGGATCACGTTGAGGTTTGAACCTGTTGACATCGGAATGATATTCCACTAAGCATTCCGCTAGACCATCACAGCTAAAGTTTAGAATATTCTACATTATAAACAATTATGTTTCTATCTAATTCCTTGTTTCAGAACCAGTGAGACGAGTAACAGATTTTTTAGCTAAATGTGTTAGGTTCTACAATAAACTTCTAAACCAAATTACTGATTTGTCGGACTGTAAGTTTAAGCACCATGTCAAGTAGGCTTTGGTCTTCAAATACCATTATAGTCTGGATCAATATGTGAACGATGATGATGTCTAGAATTTACACCTCACTCTGTGCGTCTAATAAAAATGACTGTAAAAGTTACAGTGCAGTTATAAAAATATGTACGTTAAAGAGATCCAGTTTCTTGTTGATTCTTCTCGATGGTTGGGGTGATTTCCATATCGGTGATACTTATGTTGATCATCAGCGCCTTCTTAGGGCCTAAATAGAATAACATATTTTTGATTTGATTTTGTTTGATAGAAAGACTGTCTGCATGTTGACCTATCTACAGTTCTCTAACTCATAATTTGGTCAAGTTAATTATTATGCAAGCATTTTCTATTAAAACCAAAGAAAGGTACAGTACACATAAAATGATTTAACATATGCTATTGTTATGGATTTGTAGTTATAATAATAGTGTTTATTCTTTGTCTGTTAAATGCGTTTTTTAAAGTATCGTTTTCTAATGTACTTCCAAAGAAAAGCACAGCTATTATTGATATTTTATTTCTAAGAACATTTATTTAATAATGTATATAGTATATTTTATATATATTTAGATATAGATATTTAAATATATATAGGGCTAGATATATATAAACACCTCTCATGGCCATTTCAACTGGGAATTATTTTCACATCTGGAAAATTGATTACTGTGAGTTGATATAAAATCATTACGATACAAGAATAATGGCGACCGGCATGTAACGAATACATATTGGGAGACGTTATCACATCTACGTACAGATATCATTGTAAAAATTTCCACGTAACTAATATTCAGCGCACCAATGTTAAAATTGCGGACGCTGAATTTCTAAACTATATTATAGATGCGAATTTGAGTTTGTTACGCTTTCGAAAGGACTGCAGAGTACATTTCATCTTGAATAACTGCTGTTCCTGAAGGATAGATACGTTAACCCGGATCTAGTGATTCACATGTTGTGCCAATTAGTAATCAAGTTGGGACTACCTGGACTTAGGACTACCTCATCCATTTGTCCAATAAGTGAGACTTGTCTTTGACCTCTAAAATTTTATTCGGCATGATCTACGTCTATATACAGTAGAATCTGTGTAATCGACGGGAACGTACGGTGAGTGTAGTCTGTGTAAGGAAGACGTTAATAAATTCGTGGTAAAGAGTTTTCGATTTAGGCGGTTTTTAATCGACTTCGAAAAGGAGGTTACTACGTTCGGTTGTATGTATTTTTTTAAATGTATGTTCATCGATATCTCCGTCAATTATGAACCGATTTAATTGATTCTTTTTTTATTTGAATTGGTTATATTCATTGTTTTGTCGACTTGTAGAGGTTAAGATTCATTTTTACTAATTTTCACTTACATTTTCTCTATAAAGGTAATCGTTTTATCGGTAAATCGTTTTAAATGGCCGCATTAGCTTGTTGTAAAATCAAATATTGCTAAGTTCGGGATATAGAGGCCCAATTTATTATTTCGAGTTATGGTGGGGAAATATGTGCCTGAATGGATTGTGTGAACTCCTCGATTATTTTGACTTATAGAAGGATCAAATTTCGAAAGTTATTGGCTTATTGAGGTTCGACTTAGAGATGTTCTATTTTACTTTGCGATATGATTCGTAAAAAGCAGTAATTACTAAATATTCATAATACTTCTGTTGTATTGTATTTACCTATATAAATAATTCATTTATCTGAGCAACAGTATTCACAGGAGCAATTGAATTAGTAATCGAATTAGTAATGAGATGATCATTAATTAATTCAAGCCTTGATTAAAGTGTGGTTGTATTAATTGATGCATGTGTGGGATTTGTGGCGTGTCGGTTCCATTTGAGATGTCCGCTGAGGTTTAGCACATTGTGGTGTTCGTGTTCTAACTCTAATTACCTAATTGGTTTCAATATGTATTGGGCGGTGTCGAGATTCATTACTGCCTCTTATATCTTTATTTCTACTAGTTGGTGCTGGGAACTTCGTTTTGACGAAAATAGTTTTCTTGTTTTAAGTATTTTGCATGCATTAACCATACGCTGTCATTTATGTTTTTATTTTATTTTATCATTGCCACTTACTTTCTATCCATTTTAAGTAACCTGTATTAAATTTTATAATTGCCTTCAATTTCGTCGTTCGTCAATTTTATTTATATTAATGAATTTTGGAGATACTAACTAGGAATATGAGTAAAGAGAAAGAAAAATAACACATCGTCATCATAGTCAGCATTTAAGAGACCTGCTGCAGGGTTATGGGATATTTTTAAAGGAAGGTCCACGCCTTCCATGCCCATGCATAATCACCACACCAGCTTAAGACGTTGACGTCAGGGGTTGACTGCTGCTCACGTCCGTAGGCTTTACCCTCGAGACCCTACACGTGACCCCCGGGTGGTGCTAAACGAGCAGCTCTGCAGGTGGGAGGTTTCGGCCGCGGCTTGTTACCACCCTCCGAACTCAATCACACCGCCAAACGACTCATCGTGTTCCGGTGTGCAGTTCGGGGAAGCCCGTCTAAGTGGGAGAATGTTTGAGGATAGTTGTATGGCGATGGTCGAACCGAATACAGCGTACTTCTTATACAAATCCGGGTTATCTCATGCGGAGGCTAGCGGGATCCGAAGCACGGTGCACCGCTGGCCGACTGCAGGTTGTAGGGGGCCCAAGTAGTAAGTTAGCCACTTATGAAAGACTCCCGAAATGCTCCGTCGTGCCGGTTGGCGACCGGAAGGGAGGACCCGACGGCCATCTAGGGGGGGTTCGGGCGTCCCCGCAGTCTTTGCGTGACTATCCCATCAGCTATGCATTTTTTGGGCGCTGTGTGGTTAGACGCGCTATATCTCATACTCAATATATTCTCCCTTATATTCACTCTACCCATAAAATAACATGAAATAGTCCATAAGAAAGAATAGGGTTAAACAGCGGTTGCACTTCCTCCCGTTAAAAGTGCACTTCACGAATATTCGAGGTTTGCACTCTAATCTCAATGCAGTCCACTTTAAAAAAAAGACGTATTGGCGGTTTGAAATTTCGAGGATCTGGACTTCTATATTTTCCCACATACGGTATTACTACAAGAACATTTCCCAGGTTTAGGTTTCCTCGCGATGTTTTCCTTCACCATCAGCTAATCGTGATTCCAATTTTAAATAGAAAAAGCGTGTTTCGAAAAATTCGTTGGTAAATGTTAAAATAAAATGTCGATTGTATGTTTAAATGTCACGCCGTGAATATTGTTTACTATAGACTTGTATGCTCTATGACACCATCCTGTTTGTAATAAAGCACTCACTCTTTTATACCATAAATAAATGTCATATTTAACAGTTGAACACTTACTTCTCTTTTAATAAATAAATCAGTTTGTGTGGTGAATATAGTGTTTTGTTCTCACATATTAACAGTAAATGCTAGTGTTCGAAACTTTCGAACGGTTGAATTGATATACCAACAGTCAAACCACTTGACGATCATGACATTCTAAAAATTCATATATTTAATCGTGATAAAATAACAAAAAAAAACTGTTTTAATTACTGCAACTTTAAAATAAAATAAAAAATTAACGTTTGTATGTAATAGGTTCTTAACCGATTAATAATAGCGGAAAACGTCACTCTTAAAGTGTTAGTACCAATAATAAAAGCGATAAATTTAATGAATAGCAACGTAAATTATCTATTTATACGTACATACATACATTTCTACAACGCATTTATTACCGCTAATGTTGCTCTAATTAGCACGAGGACTTCTCGACCTTGGTTTGTTGGCAAAGTTGAAAATCCATTAAGAATGCGTAAATTTCTATATTTAACGTTCGAGGATTAGTTAATAAAATAAATAGGGCCATTATTTAAATCAATATTTAGATCGTACACACTTCCTATTGCTACACTTTATAGTTATTAGAAGCGTTCTTATTTGTTATTATTGTCACACCTAAATACCGATATTAATCTTCTATATGTTACGTCATACATTTGGCGGATAGCCACATATTCCTTAGATCAATCTATAGCTGAATGTATATATGTATTTAAATTTAGCAATAAATTAGTAAAATTAGTCGTGGAAAAATCGAGAACCTACATATTTTACTTGTGTATTGAGTTCGTAGCTACCGAGTATGTCATCCTCTTTGGCAGAGTAGCTGAAACTTTTGTATATATTGTAAATAGAATGTCGTTCAAACAAATGAACGATCGTGTCTCTATACCTTATATGGTCTACACAACACAGTCTATTCCACGCACTCCGAGTATTATTTTACGCTCTCCATGTCAGTCTAGAATCTTATAGTAGTGAGCCCGAAGCTCCTACAAGTTTAATGATAAAAATATATCCTCTTATCAATGTCTAACCATGGATCAATAAACAGATATATAATACTACGTACACTATTAGCTAGCAATCTTAAATAATATCATGTCAAATCTTGCTACATTTTATAATTCTTATTTAATTCTTCGCGTCGATGCCCCCACCCAGAACTGAGAGCAGGCACTGGAGGGAGCAGTCGCCCGGATGCAGAAGGTTCTCCAGACGTCATTTAGCAATATGCTGAATGCACGCCTGGAGAACCTGGAGGGAAGGCTCCCACCTGAGGCGTCGGTGCGCCCTCCCTTGGCGGGCGCTAAGAAGAAAAAGGGTGGAGCGGCTAATGCGGCAAAAGCTGTGCCCGCGCAGGCTGTGAGGGTCCCTACGGCTTCTGTGACTGTCCCACTGGGCATGAACTGGGCTAAGCTACCGGTCCCGGCGGCAGTGACAGCGGGAGCAGAGTGGACTATGGTAATCGGCCGCAAAAAGAAGGTGGCAAGGGCCCCAACAGTGACGCCGGCGCCAAATGCTGAAGCCAAATCGGCACCCAAGACCCCGCCAAAGCCAGCGGGGCAGAAACTGCCCTCTGCCCCCCAATCGGCTGCGGTCATACTAACCCTGCAGGATGCCGCAGCCAGTAGGGGGGTTGGTTATAAGGAGGTCCTCCAAAAGGCACGCGAAGCAGTGCCCCTGGGGGATATGGGTATAGAGGAGGTGCGGGTGAGGAATACGGCGACCGGGGCAAGAATTGTGGAGCTCCCGGGCACCCAAAATAAAGATAAAGCCGTCCAGCTGGCCCGGAAGCTCGAGGTGGCCTTGGTAGATATTGCCATGGTAGCCATTCCGACCAAGAAGGCGGACGTCCGGATCGTCGGTCTCGACGATTCGATTTCCCGAGAAGAGGTCGTGGCATTCGTGGCGGCGAAAGCCAAGTGCAAGGAGGGCGAGATTAAGGCCGGTGAGGTTTACAGAAACTGGGGGGCCTAGATACCGTGCACATGACGCTCCCAGCGGAGGCGGCCAAGGAGCTTGTGCAGTCCGGCAAGCTTCTGGTCGGGTGGAGCATCGTGCGCGTGCAGCTGCTGGACGAAAAGCCCATGCGCTGCTTCAAGTGCTCGGGTTCAAGGGCTCGGGTTCGTCCCTGGCAATAAGAGAGAGGGGTGCCGGGTTCGTGACAGCCGTCTGGGGAGAGTACGCCATTGTGGGTGCGTACTTTTCTCCTAACAAGCCCCTGGGGGAGTTCGAGGTGTTCCTCGGCTCCCTGCAGGGAGCTGTCAGGCGGCTGTCGCCACTCCCCGTGGTCCTCATGGGCGATCTTAATGCCAAATCGAGGACCTGGGGAGCGGCAGTCACGGACCTGAGGGGCATGGCCGTTGAGGAGTGGGCAGCCGAATTAGGGCTGTCCCTCCTCAACCAGGGGAACGTCCATACGTGCGTGCGATGGAACGGGGAGTCTGTGATAGACGTCTCATTTGCCACCCCGTCTGTCGCACACCGTGTCCGGGGGTGGAGGGTGCTTGAGGAGGTGGAGGCCCTATCGGACCATCGTTACATCAGGTTCGAGGTCTCCACCTCCCAAGCCGGAATTGGCACTCGCCCCCGGAGGGCGATGAGCCGCCTCAACCGTGAATTAGCGGAAGAGGCGGCCATCGTCCAGGCGTGGGCCATGCCCTCCCCCACAGGGGCTGATGTCAACGAGTCCGCAGCCCGCCTCCGTGGTGCCCTCACGGAGGTTTGCGACGTATCGATGCCGCGGAGCATACACCGCCCAGACAAACGGGAGGTGTACTGGTGGACGCCGGAGATTGGTGATCTCCGAGCGGCCTGCTCCGCGGCCCGGTGGCTGTTCGGGCGCAGCCGCCGTCGGCGGCATAGGGACCCGGAGGTGGAGGCCCGGCTGTATGGCAGCTACAGGGAGTGCAGGAAGACCCTGCAGGCTGCCATCAGCAGGGCGAAAGAAGCGGCATGGGAGGAGTTACTCCAGACGCTGGAGGGGGATCCTTGGGGGCGCCCGTACCGAATTGTACGAAAGAAGTTACGATCCTGGGCGCCCCCGGCGACGGAGACCCTCCGGCCTGGGGTCGTGGCGAGGGTCGTGGGAGAATTATTCCCCGACCCTCCGATGCTACCAGCTCCTCCCATGCCCCCGCCTCGGGAGGTTACATATGGCAGGACTTAATATTACCTATATAATAATTAAAATAGAAACTATACTTAACATAATAAATGGCAAGAAATAGTCTATATGGTTGTCTGAATACTATATTTTTTTAAACTATCAGTTGCATTTGATAAATACCTTTTGCATTAGATAGTATTATCAAGTTTCATTTAGTAAAAGGCCAGCACAATCTAAATACTAGAAACGGTAACAAAATTGGTCGTTCCCTGGTTTCAAACTTAGCAGAACCAGTAATAGTTTTAGGTTTTACAATAAAGTCACAAAGCATGTTACTGATTTACCGGGCTGTAAGTTTAAGCGCCACGTCAAGCGGGTTTTGGTGTCAAAAGGCTATTATAGAGTCCACAATATGTGAACGATGGTAATGTCTGGAATTGACTCCTCTCTGTACATCCTCTAAAAACGATTGTATGATGTATTGGAAATATGTATGTTAAAAAAATGTACCCGATCGAGTTTCTTGCCGGTTCTTCTCGATGATTGGGTTGTTTTCCGAACCGGTGGTAGTTTTGACGTTCATAAGTGCCTTATTAGGGCCTAAACTAAATAAAGTGTTTTTGATTTGATTTGACTTGAGGGAAGTATATAGGATAAATATTACAAAAACGCGTATAACATTTAAATGTCTATTGTTTGTCTGGGCTTATCTCTAAAACTAATGAACCGATTACTACAAAATTTCACTGGAATCTAGATACTTTTTCGAATAAAGGAGTTCTCAAATATCATTATCATAAAAATATTTCTTCGCATTTCAATACGTGAGCGGTGCGATTGTATTGTCGCGTATATCTTTAAAATCGCAAGCGTTGGAATGTTACCTTTAAAAGCACTTCGTCGAAAGAAGTTTTGACACTTTAGCTTATCTAATGAACTAGAAATCTGTCGTGTCGTATATGCATTATATGACTTTTTAATCGGTTTATCTTCTTTCACTAAACGTATATGATATTTTAATAGATTATCACCTTTTTAGAAGTGAAACCTTTTTTTTTTAAAGTAGCACGGCAAAATGTTGCTCGGCAGCGAACAGGCGTGGCGAGCAATGGCCTCCTTCTGCGAGGAGGTCATCTCGCAGAAGGAGGCGGCGGAGAGGGCCCGTGAAGCAGACCCGCTGAGTTGCCGTCTCCGCCAACAGAGGACCGGCAGGAGGAGGCCTAACACCGTGCTATGCTAATCATGATATTTTTCCTTCACCGTGAACTCCGAATCAGTTGCAAGAGTTCGAAAGACACTTTTCTTTCGAACTATCTACGCTCTTGACCTGCACAGCTCTTTACAGCTTCGCCAAACTACTAAGGCGAGCGCTGAAGCCACTCAGCCGATTTTATTTGGGCAACTAACTCAAGAGTACGCGGCACACCACGGCTTGGGCTATCGCCAGTTTTATGCAATTGGCGACCTATATATTTTTTTTTATCGTGGGGAAAACCCTTATGGATACGCCCGGGGGAGAGAGTGGGTTATGTCTGACTAAAAAATATATAGGTCGCCAATTGCATAAAACTGGCGATAGCCCAAGCCGTGGTGTGCCGCGTACTCTTGAGTTAGTTGCCCAAATAAAATCGGCTGAATGGCTTTAGCGCTCGCCTTAGTAGTTTGGCGAAGCTGTAAAGAGCTGTGCAGGTCAAGAGCGTAGATAGTTCGAAAGAAAAGTGTCTTTCGAACTCTTGCAACTGATTCGGAGTTCACGGTGAAGGAAAAATATCATGATTAGCATAGCACGGTGTTAGGGCGTTTTCTAAGTCTGTTTGGCTACCTCAAGTTCCAGAGCCAGTTCCTGTACGTTTAGCGTATGTACCATCTCCGACCACTTCCTCATTTAATATCAGATATGATTGTTATCAAACGCTAACATACTTATGATGTGTCAAAAAATGTTAGTATTTTTTTTAACTTTAGTATTTATCAGCATGCGACTTAGGGCTGTCTCTTTTTTTTATCTCTCAATACTTGTAACTATTTTTCGTGTATGGTTTATCTAGCCACGTTACAGATATCTATACTAATATTATAAAGAGGTAGGGTTTGTGAGTTTGTGACGTTGTAAGGGGTAATCTCAGGAACTACTGGTCCGATTTGGAAAATTCTTACAGTGTTATATAGCTCATTTATCAGGGAAGGTTATAGGCTAGGTTATATATCATCACGCTAAGATACATAGAAACGGAGCAGCAATGAAGAATGTTGCAAAATCGGGGTATTTTTTCCTTTTCAGAGCTTCCGCTGCGTTTTAGCGCAAAATAACTATTCCACGCTTACGTATTACCGCCCAACGAAGTGGGCACGAGTCGGCTAGTTTATGATAATATTAGCAAAAGCATTTTTTGACACGCTGATATTTTCTCTCGTGTTACACCGCAGTACTCGTATATGTTATTTATTCAGGAGAGGCTAGGAACCTCGACCGTACTTCAATTTACTAATAATATTTGACTATCAATCATGTAAGTGTAAATGTTCCTTACATGTTGTTTTGGATGTATCAAGCTAAGTGATCTTTATGTTGCGCTATGTATATTTAGGATTTCCTTAAAACAATTTGTATTTCGCGGTATAAGAACCAGATGAACATATATACAAAAAAAACAAAAATCGTTTTTTTTTTCATAAACCAGATCAGAATGTTGTCCTTTATGAAGTGCCAAAAGGAGGTAACATTATATTTATCGGCGCCTACCCACATTCATCGCATGATTCGGTCATGGATCATGGTTCATGCTCCGACATATTCAATATTTCACGATTTCCAAAAGAACGGAATAACATAAGAATCACTTTTAATAGAGCCAGAAAAACGCATTATGAGTACCGCTAAATTAGTTTTAATTATCTTACTACCATTTAGAGTTACGGGAACGTATTTACAAATACAATAATTATATTTCCTACAATATTATTTGCTTTACAATATCCTACTAACCATATGAACGTAAAAGCTTATAGGTTATTACACAAAATAAAACTTAATGGCATAAATGACGTGTTAATTAATTTTAAGTAGTATAAAAGCAATAGTTAAAAAAATGATGAAGGGCCACACTATTGTGTCAACCGAATTTTAAATATATATGTATTGTGTCTATATAAGCTTATATAATTAAATAATGCTTAACTTTTTCAAAGCTCTGAAAGTATGTTAAGATATTAGTATATATTTTTCTTTCGTCAATTGTATATTAAGTCTATTAAAAAGGTTGAATATTTGAAGAGGAGAATTTTCAAAGTATTTTTGCTCTCCTGAAAAATTAAGAAAATGTAAATACGTCTGTCTGACTCTCACACCGCGATTTATAATAACTATAACTTAGAAAAATATACAGTAAAGAATAATCATCACATCAATTATTGTTTTTGTTGTTGTTTTCAGTGTTTGAGAGAAAAACGGTGACGCTAGCTCAAGTCTTTTATGCCTCCACATTTGATATTAATTTTACACACAATTATAGTCCGGGTCATACTTTCTGACTATTTTGAAGTAGATATGAAAAATATAAATATAGGTTTTTTTATATATCATAGGAGGCAAACGAACAGGTGGGTTTCCTAATGTTAAGTGATCACCACTGTCCACAGACACTAGCAACACTAGGGGTGTCGAAAGTGCGTTGCCAGCTTGTGTTTGCTAGGAGGGGAAAGGAGTGTGGAGACGAGGGGGTCGACGGAGTAGGAGAAGGGAGGTGGGCCTCCGGCACTCTTAGTGACCTAACGAAACGCAACAATGCAAGTACTGTTACTTCACGACAGTTTTCTATGAGAGAGCGTAACTACCCCGGGCGAGCCAACCCATTCATGCTGAAATCAGTGTAGCTCTACCGCCTTCATCAGCGTGACTCTACTACCTTCATCAGCGTGGCTCTACCACCTTCAATTAGCGAGGTTCTACCACCTTCATCACCATAGGTTACACAAGGAAGTAGAAGGGTTTTATTTTTTCCCTTATCGAACTGAATTGGTTCAGACAAAAGAAATTATCCGACACGAAATACATATAAGAGTTATTGAGGTATATATGCTTGGTACACATATATATCTCACTAACTTATATACGTATGAATATGTAGCTTGTGAGCTATGTAGCTATGACGGGTTGTGCCGTGCAGCTTTGAGCTAGTTGTCAAAATTAAATCGGCTGAGTGCTTTAAGCGCTCGTCTTAGTAGTCCGGTGAAGCTGTTAAGGCCTTACTAAGCCAATAGAGTAGTCAATTCGACAAAAATATATATATACTATACTGTATAAAGTATGGTATTACGTACCATGCTTTTAAAGTACGCGATCACCCAAAACTCATCAACAAGGTAGAGATCAGATGTTATTCGGAGCTAATTATAACTGATAAATACATTATGTGGAGATTTGTTATTATTATCGTTTTATCTATTGTCTTATTGTTCAAATAGAATTGTTCATTTCTAGTTTTTACTTCTATTTTATTACTCCACTAATAATGTATTTCTTATTGTCTGATCATTTTTATCTCAAATACTTTGCAAGTATTATATAGGTATGTATATGTCTGCTTAATTCAAATAAGCAGGTTTTCGTAAATTAGCTGTCAAAACGATTACTGTGTATCACAATTTCACTAAGGTCGGTCTTGACTCCGAATTGCGTTTATTGAGGGCCAAGAAAACAACCCTTAGTTAACCGTGTGATAAAATATAAGAATACATCCAAGAGAACGCACAAGAAGAATCGTATGCGTTCTAAACTTACTAGATTTATTAATCAATTCTGATTCCTCGGGTAGAAGTTTGAGGATTCCAATTTTTAAACACCTCAGAAACAATCGTCTAAAGAAAAATAAAATAATAAGTCACGTGTAATATAAACAACTTGTTAAAAAATAAAACCGAATGACACGTACATTGATAAATATGAATATCTGTAGTATTAAGTAGATAACGAACACAACTACGATTTAAAACGATAACTGCATCAAACTAGTGAAAAAATTGACGGAATATGATAATTCTCTAATCTAATCTTTGACGTTGAAACACTAAAGGACAAACGAGTAAATATCTCATAAATCCCTAAACTTAACATGTGTCGTACCATTGGACGATCTCACTTTATTTACACTATTATTTTATTTTTCATTAATATTCTGTATTTTGTTTTTCAATTGAATCTTTAAGGTTATACTTCTTTTGGCGCGTTAAGAAAAAACCACGCTGACTTCTTACTAAAAAGCTGTAATACGCAGCCGCATACATTGTACAGTAGTATTACCTCACGTACTTTTCACATGTACTAACACACGTTAAATGCTCAAATACAAGCAAGTATTAAACAGTGTGCAATATACATACACACCGATATTTGCTCTCTCGCTCGGGCTCATTAATTTTTGTATTTTTGTCTCTTACCTGTCGTTTTTTCCGTTGCATCCGGTTTGAAATCACAATGATTCTAAATAAGTTTCACTTCAAAAGTCTATACTTCTTTTTTTATCTCAAAGTTTACTTAGAATATCTTCCTTCATCGTTGGCCAACAGTATAACTAATTAAATTTATTAGTTGATTTATCCGAAAGAATCTTGAAAACAAAAATTTCACGTGCCGAGAGTCGTACATGCGGACAGCGAATAGAAGGTTTAATGATTTTAATAATGACATAAACCAGTGAACATGATTTGCTGGCTAACATTGTGTTAATCCAACACAGGATGAGTTATTAGGGTTATGTCCACCCCTTTGTGGTAGACATTCTTTCGATGTCAGTTAAATCCATAAGTTTTTCCCTACCAAATTTTTGAAATTATACTTCTTTTGGCGCATTAGGGAAAAATTATGACAGTAAATTTTTACGATGCGCGCGCACACCGTCACGAAAAACCGACACCCTTAAGTTAGCTATAGTCAACATTTTGTTTCTTTGAATTTGTTGTTTGTATTTCTTTGTATTAAAACTTTCATTGTATTAAATACCTTTTTTCTATTGTTAGTGTCGTTTTTTCTACAAACGTAGAATAAGGCGAGAGATAAAATTTTATCTTGTTACGCCAAAGATATATCCTAAAGATATAACTTCTAACGCGTGTACATAGGTACACACGCACTTTTTTGTAATTATTTAATCGCTCAACGCGGTTAAAGATTTTTTCTTTTAAAAAAGAATCGAGTTCGATTCTAAATAACGTAGTTAATACAGAAACATTTACCGCTAAACTGCCACTTTGAAATGTCAATAGAAAATGTAGACTAAATTCACTATGAGTAATTTGATAGTTGAAAGTTAATGTTAATTACTAAGTAGCGCGTATAATTTGAGTTTAATTTGTTCCACGGAGCCGAATATTAAATAACATTCTGAACATTAATAAGGAGATGTTAAGAAATTGTAACCGTTGGGAATTGATGGTGATTAATTTGCGTTTAGACTTAGCATGAGGAACGTCTAGACTGGTAAATTGATTTTATTCCAAAATTATTGAAGCGAATTCTCTGTATACACGTAATACTGAATTATTTTCTCGATTTATGTATAGTATACGTATAAATTATAAAAAGCAAAATCTCCATTTGTTTTTCTGTGTGTTTATAACTTAAAAACCACTGCAAATATTAACGCAATTCCTTTTAGATGATTTTTTTTTTTCAAATTTTAATGTACATGGTTCATTTGTTAAAACTTGTTTTAAGATATTTAATTGATTAACGTGTTAATTTGCGGATATTAATTTTGCTAAATACTAGCTGTGCCCGCGACTTCGTCCGCCTGAAGCTTTATGTAAAAAACACAGCGATTAATAAAGTTATCTCAATTTATGAAGTCCATTTACTTATCTATTTCTCTCTCGTACTTAAGTCGCGTTATCATTAAAATTACAATAACTATTGATAGAGTGAACCGATTTTAATGAAACAAGAACTAAATGTTACTCGAAGATTTGCTTTATGATTTTCTGATAAGAGGTTTTATCATGAACGCAGTATTTTAGCAGTGATACGTAATAATACGAACAGACGGACATTTCTAAAATTGATTTATTTATTTCTTGTTCCTAGACACCGGCAAACATAATTTTTTTACAAAATTTAAAAAGTACAGACAATAAATTTATATTCTATGTGTATAGATTTCAGTGGACGCACTTCCGTATTAGAATCGATCGGCCCTGACAAAACTTGAAGATGTTCCATTACGGAGTGAAACACGTGTGATCCATTATGGTCATTATACCTTAATTTGTGACATATTCTAATTAATTTCAACATATTTTACCGTTACATACCAACCGTGTAAACTGACAACAGGTTTAATTGTCAGTCAATTATGCGTTTAATTTTTTTTTGTTGATTCACTCTAATATTTTGCTGTTTTAGATATTAGTTTCAGACTAAACTTCAACAAGTACATGTGGCGCAAATGTAGACCTGTTTTTATAGTGAGTTCTGGCAGCGGTATATCATTTCCAGTCCATATAATTCAGTGTAATATTATAAATAGTAAATTAAATCAATAAAAATGTAATACCAGTAAATTGTTTTGCAAGATCTTACCTACGTCGGATGGAATTCGTGAATGGAAAATTTCTCGGGGTGGTAGGGTTTTACAGCCTAACTAGGCCGCAACCGCCATGTATATGGCGAAAAACCCCGTCATAGTGATTCGCTTCTGCGGGTCGCGTTTCGTGATCAGCCTGTGCATATGCAGCCTTTCGCAGGCCGGCCTGACAGCGGTGACTGCGATGGATACTGTGTCACTCGGGGGTCGGCATTGTTTTTGGATTGTACTGTGCTTACCATCAGGCACAGTGCAGTCATTTAGCCCTGCTACAATAAAAAAATTAAATACGCTTAGAATAGTAATTATTAAATAATTAGTCATGTAGAGTTTAACAAGCTTTACAGAAAAGTAAAATTAATCATTATTCTGTATTTCATGTGAGCGAGCACAGCTAGTATATATATGTAAAATAACATAACATATTATAAAACAAACTCCTCTGCCACGTCTGTCTGTCTGTCGCGATAAACTCAAAAACTACTAAACGGATTTTCATGCGGTTTTCAGTAGTAGATAAAGTGATTGACGAGAAAGGTTTAGGTGTATAATTTGTCAAGGTTTTTGAAGTTATACTTCTTTTGGCGCGTTAGGGAAAAATGATTTGAGTAAATTTTTACGATGCGCACGCACACTGTGACGAAAAACCGACACCCTGAAGTTATATAGTCAACATTTAGTTTCTTTGTATTAAGCCAAAGAAGTATAACTTCTAACGCGTGTACATAAGTACACACACTTTTTTATCATCAGGGCGATACAACGTCCACCGAGCCCGCTAGTATTATATAATTTAGATTTTAATATTTATGTTTATCAGAATAAAGTTGCAAATCACTGTTCAAATGTCACTGTTTTGTACGTGGTAGAGCCACGCTGAAGCTATTACTGGTTTTAGCATGAATGGGTCGGCTCAGCCGGGGTAGTACCACCCTCTCACTGAAAACCGACGTGAAGTAGCCGTGCTTGCATTGTTGCGTTTCGTTCGGTCAGTGAGAGCGCCGGAGCCCTCCTCTCCCCCACTCCTCTCCTATCCCCCTCCCCAAACCCTGTTCTCCCAAACATAAGCTGACAACGAACTTGCGACTCCCCTGGTGTTGCAAGTAACTATGGACGGTGGTGATCACTTAACATCAGGTGACCCACCTGTTCGTTTGCCACCTATGATATAAAAAAAAATCAAGTATTTTGTTATCTATATATACCTAGGTAGCAGTAATATGCCATAGTTATACAATAACGCAGAGAGAAACACCTGAATGTATATTCAGTTGATATCGAATTCAATGACAGCGTTCCTTTAGACATGTACAGGGTAACTGAAGACTTAGCTCATTTCCCAACTCATACCAAAACTGATGATTAATGTAGTAAATATATACCAGGCGTACGAGATATCTAAAATCAATAATGAACTGTCGATAAATGTTGTATTTAATCATGTAAACGGAGTCATAGTAGATAAAGTAAATTGGGAATTGACTGCATCAATTAACAAAGCACAGTATGATACAACAATTTGACTTCCCTTGCGTACGGTTACAGTGAACGAGGGAGGACGTCGGTTTGTTTAACTAACGAGTAATTTAGGGTAAGTGTTAACTTATTGAGCATGTTTATTCAGCTTTCGTCCTCGGAACACTCTCGACGAGTCACGTTGACTGTAAGTAATTCAATTTTGACACTTTCAATTATGTTGGGACTAGGTTCCGTAAGTTTTGCTTTTATCTTAAGTACATTATAAAGCCTTGGTATAAATACTGTAATGAAACGAGATTATGGACGGGTTGTCCGATGTTTCGGCTTCAGTAAAACCAGTAACAGATTTTTAGGGAATAGTGTTTTTTACAACAACGTCCCAAAGCATATTACCTTTTTTTTTTCTCTTGAACTGACTACGCTATTGACCCGGCAGGGTCTTCACAGCTTCACCGGACTACTAAGGTTGGCGCTTAAGGCACACAACCGATTTGGGTTTTAGGTAACATACACAAGGGTGCACGCACACCTCGGCTTGGGCTGTTACCTGGAAAAAGACGCGTCTGTCCTAGCTAACTATTCTAAGCTATTCATACATATATACATTTGTGAACCATACAATCGAAATTGCATGATTCACAAATGAATACGTGTATATCGGATTGAAACGAACTAAAACTATTAGATTCAGTTCGATGAGGGAAAAAAACAAAACCCTCCCACCATGTGTATATATGTGCACGTGTGTGAGCATATTACCGATTTGCCGCATTGTGAATTTAACGCGTCAAGCACGTTTTGGTGTCAAAAGGGTATTTATTATAGAGTGGACCAATATGTGAACGATGGTGATATTTGGAATTACTGATCTCTGTGCATCCGTTAAAAATGATTGTAACGTGTAATGTATTCAAAATATTATATATATATATATATATTACAAAGATAAACCAGATCGAGTTTCTTGCCGGTTCTTCTCGATGACTGGGTAGTTTATCCGAACCAGTGGTAGTTTTGACGTTCATAAGTGCCTTCTTAGGGCCTAAATTGAACAAAGTATTTTTTGATTTGATTACGTTTATATTATCATACCAACTGTAGTTTCCATCAAATTTCTTATGTTAATTTCTGTACTCTAATTTGGATTTAATTCATGTACTTGACTTAAATCACATCCTTATTACGTTTTATTATCAATAATTTTTCATTTCAATGTTGATGTGATTGTAATATCTTTACCCCGTTTTTTAATAGTATTTAATTCATCGTGGGATTTGAGAAGGTTACTCTGAAAGTTAAAGCCATCGAGAAGTGCTTGCAAGAAACTGGAAACCATTCACAGTCGTATTCTAATGAACACACAGAGAGAAATGTCATTGCTATACATCTTTCACGTGGTGATTAACCCTATTAATCCAATGGTCTTTTAATATTAGCAAAGGTCATAGATATAGTTGATTATAAGAATCTTGTTTATAACATAGCAAAGCCTCGAATAAGAGAGTGTAGTGGTAATGCTGACAACGTTTTTTGTATTAAAAAGTACTACGTAGTTAGCCACAGCCCACACTCGAGTCAGTCGTTTTGGAGCCTCCGTCGCTAACCCATGTCTACTTTTACAAAGCAATAAATATTGATGATTAGTGTATATTTTGGAGTATTTAGCTGTAGCTAAGAATATGTATCGCCTTTTAGCATTAATGGTAGATTATCTGATTTGCTCAAAATATTAAGTACATTGTGAAGTGTGAAGAGGTTGCACGGTCAAGGTCCAAGTACTCTAGACGTGTAAACGAGCAGTGGAATCTATTTTAAATCTATCTTTCAAATTACTTTAGGAAATGTTTTGACGTGCACGTCTCAGATGAGCTTATGTTTTGACGTGCGCTGTAGTAAAAAATGCAGTGTTGAAAATAATATCGGCTTTAACACTTTATCATGTTTGACAGCGTTCATTAATATATGAGCTTCCATCGTCCATCGTTATGTTGTAACGTAATTATATATTTTTTTATATTAAATTAATTTATCATTATCATTTGACGCTAAATTACTATTTCGTCCATTCAATGTTTTTAATTTCAAATTCGTTTTTTTGACAGAGTTTCATGCAGTGTGTCTATTGTTACAAATTTTAATCATAGCAACTGTTCTACGAACATTTGTTAATAAGTCGTATAATAAATAGTTGGGTTGTGGAGATATTTTACGTATTCTAATTTTCAGGGCAATTGATTGAGCGGTAAAGCAGCGCCACCTAGCGACCAGTTATACTTAATGGATATCATAAGCACTCGCTCCTATCACATTTACAAAAACGTTTTCAAACCTATGATGATTTCAGGCTTAACTTATTCTTATCACAATAAACATAACAAATAAACTTATTTTTCAAGTCTTGTCAACTTTGTGTCTCTTTTATAATTTTTTTTTTTTTATGTCATACGTGGCAAACGAACAGGTGGGTCACCTGCTGTTAAGTGATCACCACCGTCCATGGACACTAACAACACCAGAGGAGTCGTAAGTGCGTTGCCATCTTTTGTAGGGAAGGGTTAGGGGAGGGAAAGGGAGAGGAGAAAGGAAGGGAGGTGGGTCTCCGGCGCTCTCACTGACCGAACGAAACGCAACAATGCAAGCACTGTTACTTCACGTCGGTTTTCTATGAGAGGGTGGTACTACCCCGGGCGAGCCGACCCATTCATGCTGAAACCAATAATAGTTTCAGCGTATAATATAATCACCCTTAATCACTAATCCAATGCCAGTTGCAAATATCTCAACTAGTGATATTTATCGGTGCCTTAAATTAACTGATGATCATTACAATATATATATAATATCAACGAAACACGAACTAATTAAAAACCAAAGACTGTTTTATTGCATTAAGTTCCACGCGAACGAAGTCGCGGGCACAACTAGTTATTCAATAAGTCAGTTGATACGGCTACTGAAGTATTAGTATGTGGGTGTAAGTTTATTGATTTGTTTACTAACATTAACAACTTACTCTCTCACTTCACAAAAAATCACAGGTCTAAAAGAGACCACAGAAAGACTACTGTTTTCAAAGGATAGGTCAAATCTACATTAACGCGAGCGAAGCTGTAGGCGAAAGCTAGTAAATAATAAAATGGAGTTCATTAAAACCATATCCATTAGAATGTGTCCTGAATTATGATACATAAAGAGAGTAAGTGATGATTCAGCGCTTTTAAAGGTCGTACAACATCCTTGCATTAGCAGACAAAGGTTCCACAAAATCGATATTGCGTTGACAGTAACTCACACTTTATTAGTTTAACTTCACCATTTTCAGGGCATTCTGTTTTTTGAAGTTATACTTCTTTTGGCGCGTTAGGGAAAAATGATGAGAGTAAATTTTTACGATGCGCGCGCACACCGTTACGAAAAACCGACACCCTGAAGTTAACTATAGTCAACTTTTCCTATTGTTAGTTTTGCAAGATAAAATTTTTGAAAAGATTTTATCCTGTTACGCCAAAGAAGTATAACTTCTAACTCGTGTACATAAGTACACACACACACTTATTTATTCTAGAAAATACGCTCTGTTGATCGAAAGTGGATGGGTGATTTAAAAAAAGTCACTTGTATAGTACGATACTATTAAATACTAGCTTCTGTCCGCGACTTCGTCCGCGTGGAATAGTTACTTTTAGGCTAACGCTAACACGCAGCGGAAGCTCTCAAAAAGAAAGAAACAACGATTTTGAAATATTCTTCATTGTTCCTCCACTCCTATTTGTCTTAGCTTAGTTGATGATATATGGCCTTCCTCGATAAATGAGCTATCTTTTTTTTAAAAATTATTATTGCTATTTATCGCATGAAATTCAGCAATAGGTTTATATTTGTAAATAAAGCTTGTGCGATATGTGTCCACTAGATCGCAAGTGTTGTTACGTTTAAGCCTTCGCGGCATGGTAGCTTCCATAAGATATTTAGCAAGTATATTAGGGTGGTGTAAGATTTTTGTGCTGTACATGTTAATTCTGTCCTGGATTTCTTGTTTTACTGTTGTTGTGTTCATGTTAAGGCCATGGTGTAGTCTTTGGTTTGTTATATATCATGGTGCGTTTGTTATCATACGTAGCTATTTTGATTGATTTTTTTGTAGGATTTCAATGTTGGAATTAGCAGCAGTGCCCCATAGCTGCAAGCCATAGCACCATATGGGCTTGATTATACATTTATAGATTAAAAGTTTATTTTCTAATAATAACTGAGACTTTTTGTTCAACATCCAGTTCATTTTTCTCACCTTTTGTCCTATTGCCAACCTTTTGGTGAGGATATGCTTTCTCCATGTGAGTCTATTGTCAAGGTACATTCCTAGGTATTTCTCCTCGTTATAAATGATCTATCTAACACTGAAAGAATTATTCAAATCAGACCAGTAGTCCATGAGATTAGCGCATTCAACCAAACAAACAAACAAACACTCCAGCTTTATAATATTAGAATAGATGTAAAATTTTGGCCTAGTTATCAAAATATTTAACCCCATTTAAAGGGTAATTGAGCTTTTTGCGATCGTTTTATTTCAAGAAGTTCATCATAAGAAGTAAACGAAGCTTAGTTGATAGCGTGTTTAGACACCGCGTCTATAGACCTAAGGTCGTACAATTACAACTATGTCGAAGTTAGCTAGGGCGTTTTAGCTAAGTCCGCCTAGCTAGCTATCACCCTCCAATTGAAAATCTGTCGCCAAACAGTTGTTAGTGTATTCCGGCAGCTACACTTGAGTATCAGTTGAGTATGAGTTATCATTATAAACTACATTGTAATTGTACATCAGATGAGATTCTGGCCAGACGCTAAACCTATAAAGTTTTTTTTTAAATGTTATATCAATTGGAGACAAATGAACAGGTGCATCACCTGATGTAAAGTGATCACCACCGTCCATAGACACTTGCTATACTATTACTATACAAGCGGGTTTTAGTGTCGAAATGCTAATATAGTGTGGATCAATACGTGAACGATGGTGACGTCTGGAATTGACTCCTCTCTGTGCATCCACTAAAAACGGTATTGTAACGTATCATGTATTCGAAATACATATATATATATATGGACTGGGTTGTTTTCCGAACCGGTGGTAATTTTTAACGTTCATAAGCGTCCTTATTAGGGCCTAAACTGAATAAAGTATTTTTGATTTGATTTGATTAGGGGAGTCGCAAGTGCGTTGCCAGCCTGTGTTTGGGGGAGGGGGATCTCCGGCGCTCTCATTGACCGAACGAAGTGCAACAATGCAAGCACTGTTACTTCACGTGGGTGAAACTATAAAGTATATAGAAATAGGCGATTGGTATAAAATTGTGCTCTAACTCCGTTGAATGGTAATTATTTATAATTATAATCAGCCCTTGTAATCGGCCTTTTGCCATCCTCTTATTTCAAGAAGTTCATCGTAAGAAGGAGCTAAAACATTTTCATCCTCTGCAATTTGTGGACAGCAGAGTCAGTTCTCGTTATTGAACAGACATTTACAAAGAATTTTAATGAACACTCAGTTTTTTCATTCTTGTTATCACATATACTCGTACATACGAATTCCAGCTGTAATTATGTATCTAATACCTATTATCTAGACAACCTAGCCCGTGAATGAAGAGGAAAATAAATAAACAATATTGACCTAGAGCATTTGACCTATTAGTTTCTCGAAGTTCTTGAACTAAACTAGAAACTAGATTTTACCCGTGCCTTCGTTTGCCATAATATAGATTTTGTCATTCAATTAAAAAATTCTTTTGTTCGATATTTCAATTTTTCTTCCGGGATACAACAGGTCCCTTTGTCTCCAGACAATTTATTCACGTTAATAGGTCGAGTTGTTTTCTGCATCATTATGTATGTATTTTCTATCCATTGAGACAGTTTTTTTTGCATCATATGTATCTAATATCATTTTATGTACTCCTGCCAATGTCTGCAAAATTTTATCACAACCGGTTAATATTTATAATATTCTAGATCGAACTTGTAACAATGCTATCTGTATTTGATGAAAACTGTAGTCGTCGATATATGTAATGTTAACTTTTCTCATTCATTTATTTATATATTTTCTATCAAATTTTCCTTTTTGCATTAATGCTAAAACTATTTTACTGGTGGAATTCCGTAACAGAATTAGCTTTGGTAAATGTGCTTGTAATTTTTTAGTTTTCCATTTATCGGCTGTCTTTCCAATACTCTTCGAACCCTTTATAAGTTTTCTCATCTCACTTAAAAGTCTCATATCAATTACAGTTCAGTTATTCCTTTACAGGCGCCTTAAACTTTATCTAAACGATATTGTGAAGTTAGTTGGAAAATTGAATTTCGCAAATGACCTGTATCGATGAATATAAAAAAGTGGGCCATCGTAGAAGGCAAAGCATATGGGTACGATCGAAATTTATGGTTATTGAAATATATTAAAATCAATTAGTAGCTTGTTTATTGGTATTTTATAGTAGGTATATTTTTTGGAGTGTACAAAAGAATTACATAATATAATTTCCGCCTTTTCCGTTCTACCAAACCCCAAAGGACGACAAAATGCCGTGAAATTTTTGTACGTTTGACATTCCCGCGATTCGTACGAAGCGATTTGCTTTCTCATTTATAATAAGTCCAACTAAGGAGTGGAATTCAATCCTGGCGTTCCCGTCAGCATTTAACTTGGAGTGTTCAAGTGAAAAGTGAATAAGCATTTGACGGGAAAGTGTGGACGTAACTGCAAAAAATAAAAATTAATAAACTCTTTAGTTAATATAACTGCTACATACACACTAATAGTCAACGTTCGTGCTTATAAATTTATTTACGCCAGCTGATTAGTTTAACAATGAGAAAAGACGCCAAAGTGAATGATCTATACCTATTCAGTATTAACAAAATAATAATCCGTTTTTCATAAATGAGAGTGTAGATGGCGTTAAAAAAACTATGCTGACATCAAAATATACTATATACTAGCTTCTGCTCGCGACTTCGTCCGCGTGCAACAACTTTGCTTTGGGCTAACGCTAAGACGCAGCGGAAACTCTCAAAAAGAAAAAAAAACACGGTTTTGAAACATTCTTCATTGGTGCTTCGCTCCCATTGGTCTTAGCGTGATGATATACCTATAAACACCTATAAACCTATAAAGCCTTCCTAGATAAATGTGCTGTATAACACTGAAATAATTTTTCAAATCGGACTAGTTGTTCCTGAGATTAGCGCGTTCAAGCAAACAAACAAACAAATCCTCCAGCTATATAATATTAGTGTAGATTTGAGAAGTTGAACTCCGATATGTACCAACGTTTATTTCGAAATGTGTGGTCATTTGTTAATTTAAACTGGCAACACTGCCGGTTGGCGATCTAGAATAAACATAATAAGGATACCCATGCCCTTAAGATATGTTCTTGTAGTACCAATACAACTGTATGGTTCTCGTTACTAAGTTATAGGCTGACGAGGTAATTATACTCGTAATGTTTATCGGGAAAACAGCTTTAAGTTACGCGCTCTCAATTTTTCGCGGTTCAATTTAGGCATCGAGTCCATACTACTAGACGTGCACAGCTCACGCAACAGTGACAACTGATAATCAGGGGAATTGTAGCTTACGGTTATCTGGCTTTTTGAATGTACAATTTTGATCGAATTTCGTATTAGTGTAGATTTGAGAAGTTGAACTCCGATATGTACCAACGTTTATTTCGAAATGTGTGGTCATTTGTTAATTTAAACTGGCAACACTGCCGGTTGGCGATCTAGAATAAACATAATAAGGATATCAATGCCCTTAAGATATGTTCTTGTAGTGCCAATACAACTGTATGGTTCTCGTTATTAAGTTATAGGCTGACGAGGTAATTATGCTCGTAATGTTTACTGGGAAAATAGCTTTAAGTACGCGCTCTCAATTTTTCTCGGTTCAATTTTGTCATCAAGTCATACTACTAGACGTGCACAGCTCACGCACACAGCGACAACTGATAATCAGGGGAATTGTAGCTTACGGTTATCTGGCTTTTTGAATGCATTTTGATCGAATTTCGTTCATAAGGAGCTCACTATTAAATATGATTTACACAATAAGAAAAATATTAAGAATCTAAAATAAATATATATAACTTACAAGGAACTTCACTCCCTTTTTTAGATCGTTCATAAACCGATTAAATATGACTTACACAATAAGAAAAATATTAAGAATCTAATAATATATAACTTACAAGGAACTTCACTCCCTTTTTTAGATCGTTCATAAACCGTCCAAATCTTAACAACGTGTACAGTAATTCACCTTCCTTACGTGCTTATACTTTATATTCGTACCGATATAAAATATTTGAAGATGCCGGAATCCCCTCGACTTATTTGAATATCGATTCGATTCTGAGCGGTTAACGGAACCATGGTGGATTCATTCAAACAGACGGTATGTATGTGTGGGAATGAAATTTGCATATTAAAACGCTTCGTATTTTTAGGTAACGTAAACTGTAGGTTATTTTAATGCTTTTTGTATATCTGTATAAATAAAAATCAATAACCGAATGTATGTAAACGCATCGTTTCAGACCTGCTACACTTATTTGGCTAATTCTCTTTTTGTTGTGTTTCTAATTCTTTCTAAAAAGAAATTGGGTTGAAAATTCTCCTTCTGAAAAGTGAGTGGGTAAAACAAAAGTCAAGAAGGTGGTCTTCAATTGTTCTGTGTCTATTATATTTCATTTCGCATAAAACCGATGTGAAGTAACAGTGCTTGCATTGTTGCGTTTCGTTCGGTCAGTGAGAGCGCCAGATAACCACCTCTCCTCCCCCTCCCCCAAACACAGGGTGGCAACGCACCTGCGACTCTTCTGGTGTTGCAAGTGTCTATGGACGGTAGTAATCACTTAATATCTGATGACATCCATGCAAAGCCGAGACGGATAGCTAGTTTAGAATATAGATTCAAATATAAGTGAAAGACAAACTCATTAACATGTGCTACTAATCTATAGAATTACACGCTTTCTTTATTTCCTATCACGTGAAGCGTTTTGTTTTGGGGTGTAAGGGGTGTCGAATAACACCATAAGACTTGAGACACCCGAGCCAACCTCACCTGCATATGGTGCACCCTGCTGAATAACGAACGAGGCAATGTCGAAAGCGGGGTGGTAAGGTTTTACAGCCTGACTGGGTCGCAACCACCATGTATATGGCGAAAAAGCCCGTCATAGTGATTCGCTTCTGCGGATCGCGTTCCGGGATCAGCTTATGCATATCCAGCTTCTCGCAGGCCAGCATGACAGTGGGGACCGCCATTGTTTTTGGATTGTGCTGTGCATACCATCAAGCATAGTGGAGTCAATATGCTGTGCTACAATAAAAAAGAAAAAAGTATGTGACGTTCTGGAATTTATTCATATTAGATCTAATTGTATTTCTTGAAGGTATGAATGTAAACAGCCATTTTTCTGATATGATATCAGGGGTACAAATAAGTACACAACGTATTTTCAATGTACATAAATATACTGTTCCCCAGGTATACATCAAATCCACGTTAACGCGAGCACAGCGACAAGCAAAAGCTAGTCTAATATCAAGTATATATATATATATATATATATATATATGCTATTACTCGTTTCGGCATGAATGGGTTGGCTCGCCCGGGGTAGTACCATCCCCTGAAATACACAGAAAACCGACGTGAAGTAACAGTGCTTGCATTGCTGCGTGTCGTTCAGTCAATGAGAGCACCGGCAGCCCACCTACCCTCCAACTCCTCACTTCCCCGCTCCCTCAAACCCCTTCCCCGCTCCCCGCCCCTTCCCCGCTCCCTCGCTCCCCCTCCCCCAAACACAGACTGGCAACGGACTTGCGGCTCTCCTGGTGTTGCAAGTGTCTATGGACGGTTGTGATCACTTAACACCAGGTGACACACCTGTTCGTTTGCCTCTATGATATAAAAAAAGAAGTTTTAAAGACGTAAAACTTGTATCGCTTAACAATTACGATATTGAAAATATTCCTTTGCCCTTTTTGTTTAACTGTTCTCGAGTGTATATTATTTTATTATCTTAATTTATCGTCTTTCATAGCATACTTCATCAAATAAGTACCACGTGTTCTCTAACGGGCACACCTTGCTGCATCTTCCCGGATGTATCCAATTTATTCTGATATTATTATAAAAAACTATGAAAACAACAGGTTAAGAGCACCATTATTTCCAAGTAAAATAGATTGTAAATCAACTAACACATACATCAATAATTCACACTGTATAAACTTAATATAATATAACAAGAGATAAGTATATTAAAATTAGATTTGAGGGTATTGGAGGCAATTCAACAGTGTGTAGCTACCGAGTATGTCATCCTCTTTGGCAGACTAGCTGAAACTTTTGTAAATATTGTGAATAGAAAGAAAGAAATACTTTATTGTTGGAACAACCATACAATCAAATTAAATTACACAAACTAATTAGACAGAAAAAAAAAACATTTTAACAATGAAAAATAGATGTCCAACAATTGGCGAACCCATTCAACAAAAATCTGCAATACTGTAAGTAGTACTGCAGCGCTGATTTTCGATGGGAGCCTAATATGAATGATAAACACTTGTACTACAAGAACATATCTTAAGGGCATGCGTATCCTTATTATGCTTATTCTAGATCGTCAACCGGCAGAGTTGCCAGTTTAAATTAACAAATGACCACGAATTTCGAAAGAAACGTTGGTACATATCGGAGTTCAATCGTACCGACCTTAGAATAAATGAATGAAATGATGAATGTTAAGATGGATGTGTGATATAACTAGAATGAATGAGAGCAAGAATGAGTATATCAGAAGAATTTTGAAAATAGCATTCGTGACAGAGCAATTGAGGAGTAATATTGTACATACATGTTAACATGGTATGGGCATGAGCTGAGGAGATGAAATTCATGTAACTAGAAAAGTTTTAATTATGAAAGTGGACGGATGTAGAAGTAGAGGAAAACTAAAAAATGTATGGATGAATTGTATGATATCCACTGATTTGGATTGCGACTTTTTTGATTGAAAAAAAAACACTATGTCTAAATGAGGGTTCTCGATCACACTCGACTGATTAATGTCGTCGATTTTGTCATCATGTGTCAACTCAACCAATAGTCTTTATAATTATTAATGTGAATTCAGCCCTAATTAGCTTTAATCACATGCAAACTCAACACCGATTGCGAAGTCCATCGGTTTTAATTATCATCATTACTAATGGATATGTTAATGACCTTCAGGTCAACGAGAAATAACAACATGCTTTACTTTGAACAAATTCTTCGTTTGTCAAAAAATGATTTAACCACCTCAATCAATAATATATCTTTGTACAAACTATAACTGCTAAGTTATTCTATAACTTTTTTATTGTTTTACCAATGCCCAGTTTCTGAGGTACTCGGTTAAACTATCATTAGTTATTGACTCAATATAATTATCCATAAGAAAAACTGTCAATGCGTTTCTGAGTACACAACGAGTTGTTAAATAATTGTGAAACCCATATCTAGTTCTTTGATGTTCATAGATGGCTATTTTAAAGAAAGAGTGATCAATATTGTAGAATACAAAATTCTCTATAAATTTTGGTTAATAATATTTTTCATACATTCATTTTCATTTTGTTACATTCTTGATAATTTAATGTATGTCCGGAAAAACTTTGAGAAACTGAATTTAGTTGAAGACCGGCATAATCTAAATACTAGAAACTGTAATAAACTGGTGGTCCCGTGTTTCAGACTTAGCAAAACCAGTAATAGTTTTTTAGGTAATAGTATTAGGTTCTACAATAAAGTCCCAAAGCATGTTACCGATTTGCCGGACTGTAAATTTAAGCGCCACGTCAAACGGGTTTTAGTTTCAAAAGGATATTATAGAGTGGATCAGTATGTGAACGATAGTGATGTCTGGAATTTACTCCTCTCTGTGCATCCACTAAAAGCTATTGTATGATGTATTGGAAATATATGTTAAAAAAATGTACCCGATCGAGTTTCTTGGCGGTTCTTCCCGATGACTGGGTTGTTTTCCGAACCGGTGGTAGTCTTTGACGTACATAAGGCATTGGGCCTAAACTGAATAAAGAATTTTTGCTTTGATTTGATTTGAAAAACATCATGTACTACTCGTTGCAAACTGGTGTAAAATTGTTTCGTATTCTACATATTTTGAAATCACATCTACATGATTTTTTTTAAACTCTTCATCGTATCCTGTACGTCCATACGAATTAAAATACTAAATAACACAATTGTCATCTATATGAGACCCTGGGTTACAATCAGTGACTAAAAAGCCTATGAAATAGGATGGAGTATGGCAGTGGCAAGCAGTTTGCAACACATATATTACTAGCGGACCTGGCGGACGTTGTCCTGCTTTGATAATAAAAAAAAATCTTAAAATCAACCGCAACGCCACCTACCGGGTCCAATTATGAATCTAAACCATTCTCGGATCCACTGGAACATGCACAAAAAGTTTTATTAAAATCGGCACAGCCGTTTAGGAGGAGTTCAGTGACATACACACGCACAGAAGAAATGTATATATAAAGATATTCTAGGTCTATATGCTTTTGTCTTAAATGCTTCTGTATCTCTATTATATCCATAATATCAAGATATTATTGGTGCAGCGGATAGTATGGGTATGCGAAAGAACTTCTAGTACTACGTTAATATGTTTCATGAGATATAAATAGGTCGATGAGCCGGCTAATGAATTGAGAAATAAATCGAATGACAAAAGACAGTATCTTTTAGCATATTGTTCTCTTGATATTCCATTACATTAATTAAGAAAATGTATATCTGTCCCTGAGCATAATCTATTATGGGCTGAAGTTAGAATTATTCTCTCGAGTTATGGTTTATTTTCGAAGGTATTTCATTTGGTTGGTTTTCAAAATTGTTTGGACTTTTAATGAGATATTAAATGCCGCGTTATTAACAGCCCAAATATACAAGAAGGAACTTGTCCAGGAAGTATTAATAAGGGATTTCTTTGAACCTCTGAGTGTATTGTTGACACTTTCACTTTAGCTTCAATAATGCAATACTTGGCGGTAGTGGATGCTAATACTTTTCGATGTGCAACGCTTTGACCAATTATTTTTCTCTGAACTATTTATTAATGTTGCAATGTTAAAAGTTTCTCTTGAACAAATTAATGTAATGGTCATTACAAACTCCATTAAGTAATCACTTTTTAATTATTTATTGTTATTGTATTTGAAATTCAAAAGAACATGATTGTCAAGCTCGTTCTTAATTATGGTTTATCGGTATTTCTTAATTATTTGTCGAAACAAGATTACTAATGTGCTAAATTTGGTATAAATACTCTTGAAAGATAAAAACATATTCATTTGTACTGAGTTAGCGGTAACATCGCTTGTGACTTCAACTATTTTTTTTTTAACTGATTCATCAAAATTACTGCACTGTACTGACGGAAAGTACAGTACAGTCTATATATAACGGCGACTGTCAGTGTTAAATAGCAATGGCAGTCATCGTTATCATGCCGACCTGCAAGAGTGCTTCTTCACGCCTCGTTTGAAGGACACTATATCATAAGAGGAAGAGAACACACTGGCTGGGAGACGATTCCACATCTTCACGGTACGACAAAAATAAGAGCTTTCGAACTTCTTCGTTCTTGCCGGGATGGTTGCTACTGTGAAACTGTGGAGACGCGTACCCGCCCGTATAGTTCTATAGTGGAAAGGAGAAGATGGAATGAGATCAAACAGCTCCATTTGTATGTTTTGTTAATATTAAGTGTTATGAAGGTAAGAAATTGTTTTATTATTATTCGTATTTCTTAAATAGTGAATCTGTAATATATATTTAATCTTTTATATAGTGTATTAAGTACTACCTTTCTCTCGTACTTAAGGGACGTCATTAAAATTACAATAACTTTTAATATAATCGACCGATTTTAATGAAACAAAGACTATGTTATGAGGTTTTAGGGTTGGGGTTTTATGAGGCGATGTATGTGTATATAAAGAACAGACAGATATTTCTAAAAATGATTGAAATGTACTTTATTACTTATTCCCAGATATAATTTTTTTTACAGACACGGTAGATTTACATTGTTATCATTTGTATAGAAGAAGATATAGAAGATGAACACATTTTTTTTTATATCATAGGTGGCAAACGAACAGCACGACGAACGAACGAGCAGGTGGGTCACCTGCTATTAAGTGATCACCACCGTCCATGGACACTAACAACACCAGAGGAGTCGCAAGTGCGTTGCCATCTTTGGGAGGGAAGGGTTAGGGGAGGGAAAGGGAGAGGAGAGGGGAGAGGAGGTGGGTCTCCGGCGCTCTCACTGACCGAACGAAACGCAACAATGCAAGCACTGTTACTTCACGTCGGTTTTCTATGAGAGGGTGGTACTACCCCGGACGAAATTTACATTTCCAAACTTAATACCAACGTTACTATATGGTTATTCTTTTTTTTATTATAGCGTGGCAAAGTGACTGCACTGATGGTAAATACTATATAATCCAAAAACAGCGGCTGCAGTTGAGAGACACGCCATTCTTCGCCGGTCGCGGCTGTCATACCGGCTTGCGTAAATAAGAGGCATTTACGACATACTGTTAAATGGATACAGGCAGTACACAACACAACACAAACACCATTGTTATGATAAGACAAGAGTTAGCGAATAGCGAAATTGATGAAGAGCTTTGTAAACTTTGCAACAATATGGAAAAAGATGGGCTGTATGATTTCTCATATTATGATGAAATATTCAAAATATGTGTTGCGGTTGATACATCTATCAAGTATGTATTTCAAATGTTATTTCATTATTGATAGAATCTTTGTGTTAACAATTATAAACATGTTTGTTATTTACCTTTTAGCCTTCCACAATAACCGTATCAAATCGGAGGGTCTGTCAAACGAATGAATCAAGCTAAATCGGACATCACGAATATGTCAAGCGCAAGATATAATGAAGATATTTCTACTTGAACAATGGAAACCAGCAAGACGGATAACTATTACGTTAACTGCAATTCTTGCAACGTATGCGCGAGTAAAAGGTATTTGTGAATCATTTAGGCATGGAAAGTATATTTATTACGAGGTAATTTTCTATGAATTATGAAGAGTCTATGTTTATTGTGACTGCAACCATTCCTACATCTTCGTTACCGATTTTACTCTTCATGGATTTACATAATTTATCAATTCTAGCCACATATTTACTAGCCACACTATTACCAGCGCAGTACGGTACATCGTTATACGTTTTATTAATTGATAGTCAGAGGCCTATTTCTTCAGTTCAATGTTATTTTTAATTTTTTTATTATTTCTCAACTATTCGGTTTTAAGAAAAGTTTTGCACCCAGAGCATGTTCTTTATAACATTCTAATTACGGCTGAGTTATTTATAACTAATTGGTAAAATATATATAGACTCCGTTTATAAAATATTATGAAGAAAAATACTATATTTAACATATTAAATTAATACTTACAGTTATATTAAAAGTAAGCAGTGAACAGGAACAAGAATATAAAATAAAAAAATAATATTTAAAAAATAACATTAATTTGTTACGCAATACAATTTACAATATAAATAGTTACGTAAATTATTCACTGAATCAAAAAAAAACTTATTCAATAACAACTATATACTTAAAGTAATTTAACATCGTTATTTTTGTAGTTATGATCATATTTTGAGTAAATATTGTGCGATTTAATGATCTAAATCTAGATATGTTACGATATTTAATTGTTTTATTAAACAGCGATATCTTGTAATTTCCAATGTTAATTTTTTGACACTTTTATTTTCACACTTTTAGCTTTTGTTACGAATCTGTTTTCAATTCGAAATTTTTTATCTTAATTTCACGAATTCTTTCAAAGTTTTTCCTTTACTTTCACATTTCAAAAACTCTAATCTTTTCTTTTTTATTGATGGATAACCAAAACATTATCTGAAGAGTAATCAGGTTATTAAACCGGGTTACAGACACTAGTTTTTAAACCTTTAAAAATTATCAATTTGAATGTGATAATCTTTTTCCACTTTTATTACACATTTTCCACATTCAACTTATTATATACTGATGTTATAGTAAAATTTATATATAACAGTTGTAGATATATATATTATACGAAATGCTTCATAAATGGGTTCATTGTAATTTGATGTTCAAAATTGTACGGTTATTAGTTTTTCTGAAAATGTAGACAAACTGTAACGTTTCATTTTTTCTATTAGCTCTTGTATACCAAAAATTTTTGCCTTTATTTTGCCAATGAGTTAATAATTTCACAAAAGTACTTTTTTCAATATTTCTATAGCCCTTTCAAATAAAGAGTTATCTATTAATTGGTAGATCTTTCTAAAAGTCAGCTGTGGTCTAAATTGACCACTCACGATTTAAATTTCATATTTTTGTGTTGATTTTTATATTGGGTGAACTTTTGTTAATTCCAATTTTAATACATTCTATAAGATTATTCTAATATCGTTACATAGTATAAAACAAAGTCCCCTACCGCTGTCTGTCTGTCTGTTCGCGATAAACTCAAAAACTACCGAACAGATCGTCATGCCGTTTTCACCAGTGGATAAAGTAATTTATGAGGAACGTTTTGATATTGTCAGGGATTTGTTTATAATCAGGGCGGGATAACGTCTGCCAGGCCAGCTAGTATTTAGATTTATTCTTAAGGTTAGGGACTAGTTTTGGTAGTACCGATACAAATATTTATAGATTAGACTGAACGCAAGGTGGGAAGCTCATCAGAACACTCTAGATCAACTTTCAAAAATAAACCAAAATTAGATAGATTCATTTGACACAAAAAACAATTCAGAGTTTCTCACCCGCTCTAGATCCCCTATTGGAAGAAACTGAGACAGAGCCCAACTGTATAGATTATTTGCTTCTAGATATATTACATATGATTTGTTTTATCCTCATTCAAGGGCGCCACGCCGAGGGAACAGACCTAGGCTTGAGCCGCTGCCGAGGAGGGCCTAATCAGGTGTACGAGCGAAATTGACCCCCAGACTACGTTGTATTTAAAAAATTAGCACTACATTAGTTAGATAATAGGTACATCATACAATTACTGTTACAGCCTAAACATGACCAAACCCATGATTAAATAAATGATGATGATTGAAGACTCAATAATCCTTTAATTTCTACAGATGAAAATTGAAGTACAAATTCGGGTAATCTAACGTATAAAAACTTTTAAAGTGTTTCCAAGCATTCCGATCGTGATTATAATCTTTATTTGAAACATTGGCACCTGTAAGTGGACTATTGACTTAATTTTGTCTTGGGAGAGATATAAACTGTAAAAAATCATACGATTGCTTATATTCTTATGAAACAATACATTTCCTTCTTCGTCGTTGAAATCTTCGTCATAAGCATACACTTCTTTCAATGTTTTAAATTGCTCCGGGTTAAAATTCTTAGTTAGCTGATCAAAATTATATAGTAAAGGCTTATAAGATACAAACCACCTTAAATTGATTTCTTGGTTAATAACCATTATTTTTTTAGTAAATGAAATATATTTTACTACATTTTGGTGGATTACTTCCACATTATCATTTACAAAATTTGAAATGAGGTTATGTAGAAATACTTGATCGTTGGTTTAACTGCAGTAGTATATGTATATTCGACGTTTTTAGGTCAACGCTCATTTTGTTGTTGTGGCTCAACTCACTTTTTTTTGTATTTATTTTACGTTTCTGGATCAACGTTCATTTTTCTATTGTGACTCATGTCACTTTTTTTTCACGTAAATTTTTCGTTACTTTACGTGAATTTACTTTTACCTTTACGTACTAATTTACGAAGTACACTTTTATATTTCTCAAGTTTTTTTTTCCTTTTCCTCAAGCGGGACTTTGGCTTGTAAATAAATACATTCACAAATGCAAATTAAGATCTGGGATACCTTGATAGTAATTTATATTCTGTAAATTATATATAGGTTACATTTCATCGAAGCACCAAGTAATTTGATTGAAATCACGATTACAGATTTCTTTGATGTATTTTATAAAATTTGTAACGAAATTTGATTTTCCACTAGGACCGGTAACAATTACAGTAAACGGATGAGTAAAATGAATCATTTTTTATATATGATCTTTATTTACGTTTTGGTTCTATAAGGTTTAAAAAAGCAATGAAATATTTTGTTTAAAAAGAAGATTATGTTTCACATAAATATAATATTTGCATTTATTCATAGATCGTCTATTAAAACTAAGACAAATTTGTCCTACAAGTTTACAAAACGATATAACAGTGAAAATAAACATGAATATAAAACAAAATATTTATATGTAAATTACGTAGTTGGCCGTCCGTAGTAGATTTTTAAAAGAAGGGCAATTTTTTGTCCTTACTAAAACTTATAATGTAATTAATTAATAGAATATCTTACTTAAACTAAGGTATGAACCTCCAAGATTGTTCTTTTGTCAATTGTCATCGCTTCATTGTCCCACGAAGTGTCCATTTCACATGGTCAGCGCTTTTAGATGATTCACATGGGAACTTGAACTGTAATCTGAATCCGCGTTATCTGCTTCTAGGTAGTAGAGTACGTTAGGTAGGTAGGACAGTATGTAACATGTAATAAAAAGTGACAGAGTTTACACAAAACAATATATAAGATAAATATTCACATAAATCACTCAATGTAATAAAGAAAAAAAACTTATATAATAACAATTGCATAGTAAGATTAGGTTACCAATATAATACTTGTTGTTCTTTTTTTGCTGATCTTAATTTATAGTGACCCCATGCTAATGTATCGACATTATTTGGTAAAATATGTTGTTTAGTATATGACAAACATATTTTGTTAATTTTCTAAGTAAATATTACATGTGTTAAGGATCGAAATCTAAGCATACTACAATATTTAACGCTTTTGTTAAGAAGACATGACTTATAATTTTTTATTTTCATATTTTTTGTGATACTTTCATTTACACCTTTAGCTTTTGTAACGATTTTATTTTCAACTTCAAATGGGTACATTTAAGATCTTAACCCACCAAATTCTTTTAAAATTTTTCCATTATTTTCATCATTAAAAAACCCTAACCTTTTCTTGTTAATTGATGGATAACCAAAAATATTATCTGAGGGATAATCAGATATATCAAAATGGGTACCAATATCAGATTCTAAATCTTTATAAAGATTGTCGGTAAAAATTTGTGATATCAAACTATCAGTATCTGTATACAACAAATTTAACATTTTCTACATTGAACTTATCGATCATGTAATTATAGTGAAAGTCATAGATACGAGTTTTAGAAATGTATAAAATACAAAATCCTAAATGAATGGGCTTTGTGTAAAATAATTTGGTTTTCGTAACTGTACCGCTACTAAGTTTTCTGCAAATATAGATACACCAAGAACTTTACCTCTATTTTCCCAGTGAGTTAATAATTGTACATTGACTCAATTTTTCAATATTCTCCGTGGTCTTTCCAAATATCGAATTATTCATTAATTTATAGATATGTTCCTCAAAGTCAGATGTAGCTAAAGTTCGCAACTCAGAGTTTAAATTTATATATTTTTGTAGCCAAGCGTTTTGTTTGAATTTCAATATTCGATGAACTTTTGTTAGCCTAATCCCCATTTTAAGACATTGTATGAGGTTTCTATAATGTATTTTATATTTAGATTTATTGTTAAGGTTGGGAACTAGTTTGACATCTTTAGTATTACCGATGCTAATATTTTCAGGACATAAGGGTAAGTCTGAATGCAAATTGTGAAGCTCATCAGGATATTCTAAATCAACCTCCAAAATGAAACCAAAATCAGATTTCTCTGATACATAAAAGTTTGTTTCGGAACTGACCCACTCAAAATCTCCTATGGGAAGAAACTGAGACATAGCCCAACCATATAGATTATTTGCATCTAGATATATTAGATATGATTTTGGTTTATCATTATCATAATTTTCCATGAACTCATTATTTGCTTTTGCATAGCGATTACTACATTGTGATACACCTCCTCTAATACCTGCTTTTATAAATGCTATTTTATCATAGTCTGTTAATAATTCTAATTCAATTTGAGTAAATTTTAACATTGCATCCCAACTTAACCCGGGGGCTGTATAATAATGAGCTGGATCCAAACCATATGTCCTAATACATAGTTTTCTAAAATTTTCAAACACATCAATAGCATAACATCCATTTTCAGATACAAATTCGAGTAATCTAACATATTGTAACATTTAAAGTATTGCCAAACATTCTTAGCATGATTATAATCTTCATCTAAAATATTGCAATCAGTAAGTCAACTATAAAATTCATTTTGATCTGGAAGGGATGTAAGCTGCAAGCAATCATACGATTTCATATATTCATATGGATAAATGAACCTTTTCTTCTTAGAAGGTTAAAGTCTTCATCATGTGGATAACTTTTTTTCAATGTTTCAAATTGCTCTGGATTAAGTTTTTTATCTAGATGATGACTACATGGTAACAATTTATATGAGTCTATAAATCTTAAATTGACTTTTATTAACTTTTAATTTTTTGGTAAATGAAATATACCTTTCTTTATTTTGGGGTATTACTTCCACATCACCATCAACAACATTTAACACATGAACAATGAAATGTGCGTCATAGTTGCTGAGGTTATGTAAAAATACTGGAATATAAGGGGGCGCTCGAAACTTTGTTGAACATAATTCATGTGCAACACCTCTAAAACTACCAGTATGCCAATCAAAGTCAAGAAAACTTTCTTCTTTTAATTCAGTTTCACAGATATGACAAGTTTTTGCGTTTGAAATTTCATGTATATCTGTAGTTGATAATGGTTTAGGACACTTTTGAAAACAATTTTCTTTACAAATATTTTTTAAATCACTGTATAAACGATCCATAAAGACTTGTGCACAGTTCATTCCACTATATGTTTCATATTTTGAAAAGTTATCATTGTAAGAACATTTAATATAGTAACCAAAACTGTACACTTCATGTTTCTGAATATTATGTGTATAAGGATTAGTTGGGTCGTTGCAGCATGATTCTATGGGTTTTAAAAATGCCTCAAAATCAGCGTATACAACAAAAGGAAATTTAACTTTTTTTCATATTTATCAAATTTTAATTTATCGTTTGATACTGGTTGCCCAAGCCAATTTTTTGATGTTTTTTCACTATTTGGTAACTGTGTGCTAATATGAGAACAATCATATTGTTGATGTTCATTTAATCTCTCTTTTGTTGGAAAATGGAGTAAACATCCATCGCATATGTTAATCGCATGACCATGGTTTGAAATTTGTTTACTAACCAATCGTGATAAATTTTTAATGTAGCAATAATGACCATTTGAACCATTCGATATGTATAATAAATTTATGTGAATACTTTGACGAGATTTTGTTAAAAATAATGGTCCTATTATATTATGACATTTTTTTGTTGAATTATATTCTAGGCCAAAAACATTTATACTAATATTATTCAACTTTTCAACTTTATGTATATCAAACAATTTAATAGGAAAAGAAACACCATCAAATTTAAGTTTGTTATAATGCATGCTATATGAGGTTACTCGATCAGAATTTTTACTGACAGGGTATAAAGCAGAGAGTAGTGCCCATTTAAAACATAAATTATCTGCATTTTTTACGTTAATCACTGCTTTCTTCATTATTATATCATTAGGTAATTTAATATATGAAGTGCCACGTAATGGGTTGAATCTATTAACATTCATATCTAAACATTTGATTGCAATAAGACTCCAACCACTGTCTTTTTTCTCAAACGAGCTAATTTTGTTTGTTAATGTGTCACTCAAAGATGAAAACAAAATATTTAAGTCATCTCCTCTAAAGATTATGAAGTTATTCGTTTGGAACTCAAAACAATTTCTAATATCTTTCGTTTGCTGGATAAAATCTGCATGCAGTATAAAATTTACTTTAAAAACAGTATGCTGATCAATAGATTCTTTGATCAAACACAATATATCATCTTTTACAGAATTAAGAAATATTTCAGATGACAATTTGTAAGACTCATCAGTTTTTCCATTTATTCTATATGATATTATTCGTTGACCAAATGCTGATTCAATAACAGAAACATTTGTTATAGAACTATGTGATTGCAAAAGATTATTTTTGTGGATATTACTTTTTAAATGATTTGCAAAATACCTTTTACTCACAAATACATTGCAAGTACTGCAGTTGATCTTATCGCTACCTGTGTTGTTCGTTCCTATTGTTGAAGTGGATGCATCTTCGTTATATCTTGCCTTTTTCATATTCGCGATGTCTGCTTTAGCTTCATTTACTCGTTTAATGGCCCCTCCGGTTTGTTGTAAAGGGCTATAAGTAAAATAAAAAACTTGTTAATAACTGTTATCACAAATAATAATGAATATTATATTAATAATAAAATAATATTTATAATACATACTTGATTATAGATTCAATTGCATCACAAATCTTGAACATTTCTTCATCATACGATAAGTCATAAAGTCCATCTTTTTCCACCATTTCACAAAGCTTACAAAGTTCTTCATCATTTTCATTATTTAAAAACTCATGATTTGTCTTGTTAATAGTATCGACAGGCACTGTGCTGTTTGTATCCATCTCAAATACTGTTGCAAGTGAATAAAACTGTACAGTAACGTCTAACAAAAGTTTGGAAACGTAATAGATTCTTATGCAAAGTTACATTGGCTATATATAGTGTATCCTAATTATGTACATGATTACTTAAATGATAAACAC
>MU160178.1:8578-42712 GCA_015888305.1 Antheraea pernyi
TTGTGCGTGGTTGGCGAGCCTTGGCCAAACATTTGTACCACAGGTTTAAAATCGGTAATTTTGTTCAAAATTTGATATTATTTGTTAGTTTAAAGCTTAAAATATAACTTATTCAACATGTATTTAGCGAAAGTAAGATACTCCGGCCGTTAAATTGCTTTTTCGGGTATTATTTTTGCTTCTTTTGAATACACTGCGGCATTGTGAAAGGTGCTTACTTTGGCTGTGTTTCAAACAAACTAAAAGCTTACATTCCAAGTGAGCTGTTATTTACCGAAACGAATATTTCGCACCGACCCAATATCTAGTTACTGTTGATCGAAGGCTGCGTGTTAGCGTTAGCGCAAAGTAACTATTCCACAAAGACGAAGTCGTAGGAACAGCTAGTAATAATATACTTTATGATGCATACGCTAGAACATTAGGCTATATTGGTTGATTTTCTTTTCCTGGCTAAGATTGACAGTTAATTTTCTAGAAGAGAGGAGAGTAGGTGGCAAGAGTAGGTGGCAGAGCCATACTGAAGCTATTACTGGTTTCAGCATGAATGGGTCGGCTTCCCTGGGGTACCCACACTCGACCCACAGAAACACCCACGTCAAGTAACAGCGCTTGCATTGTTGCGTTTCGTTCGGTCAATGAGAACACTGGAGGATCATCCCCCCAACCCCCCAAACACAGCTGGCAACGCACTTGCAACTCCTCTGGTGATCACTTAACATCCGGTGACCGAACTGTTCGTTCGCCTCCTATGATATAAAAAAGAGTAATATAAGGGTACTGACAAACATGTCGAGGGTGACGTTGTGCGACTGGATGCGATGGCTCTCGTCCATGTTGAGGTCGGGGCAGATGAGGTCGAGCCCGGCGGCGCGCTGCACGAACTCGCCGTCGGCGGAGCGCAGCACGCACACCGGCCCCTCCGCGCGCACCACCGACACGAACGGCGCCAGCCACCGCCGGCACGCGCCCAACGACTCCCGACTGTACCCTGCCGCCGACACATCATCACATAACGTAACGTAACATCATCTACCGGCTTCCCGCCTTATACCTACTCCTACATTAATACCGAGCGCCGAAATCGATACTACATTTGTTAAAACATTAACACGTAAAAGAGCAAGCGTCCACCCCACTGCAAAATATTTTCATCATGCGCTCACCGCGCTTTTAGTAGCTTTTAAAGTTTTCATCGCGTACTTGCTATGAAAAAAGTTGAGAACCGCTGGTCTAAAACACCCATGAATTCACATCGATATTGCATTCCCTAAAATAACAATATACTCAAATCGTTATTAGATTCACTAAAACATCGATGTATTCAAATCGTTATTAGATTGTCTAAAAAGAGCAAGCGTCCACCCCACTGCAAAATATTTTCATCATGCGCTCACCGCGCTGTAAAAAGTTTTCATCGCGTACTTGTTTTGAAAAAAGTTGAGCACCGCTGGTCTAAAACACCCATGAATTCACATCGATATTGCGTTCCCTAAAATAACAATAGACTCCAATCGTTATTAGATTCACTAAAACATCGATGTATTCAAATCGTTATTAGATTGTCTAAAACATCGATATATGCAAATCGATATTTAATTCTCTAAAATATCAATGCACAGAAACATGGAAAAGTCAATACTGCCGCTGTAATGCAATAAGACCCATCAAACTAAAACATATACCGGAGAAAATTGAACCTATGGCCTGCGTTCTTAGTGCAGAAATTCTTAAAGTAAAATTGAGAACAAAATTTCAAAGGAGAACAAATAATAACTATCTCATGCATTTGTTTTTCCTTATACGTAATTAACATAAAGTTCGATAGATATTGAAAAAAATAACAGATGCACTCCACATTCTTTGGACAACAGAATAGTTCTTCTTAATTGTAAAGAAATGTTTTTTTACAGAAACTTTACAGTTTACAGAAGTTTTTTTTTACAGAAATATGTTTTCTATGAAAAAGGCCGTTTTCTCGGAGTCGAAACCAGAAAGAACAACAACTCTTGCGAAAATTCTAGTTCACTATGAAGTTCGACCCCGCCATATTAGTTTACGGCACAGTTACTTGCAGCAAATTCAGAGCAAACTAAATGTTTGGCAAGAGTTATATGGCTCATTTGATAACACCAAAATATCGATGTTTAGTTAACGGTATTAACATATATAGCGCGGACGAGGAGTGCAACGCAGTGCAGGGTATTGAGAGCCCGTAGTCTTACTGCCCGACGACAACCGAGTACTACCGAAAAAGGTCGAACTGTAAATGCCTATGTTAGTAAGGTATGATGCCGCGTGATTCAGTCACGTAGTCGACCCCCTTACGCTAGAATCTTACCTTATACGAAATCTGTATAAGCTTACCTAACTGCGTTGGAAGTATTTTATAGTTCTAAAAGAGAGTTTGTAGTCCGGCGAAGCTGTTATGACCTTGATAGGACAATAGCGTAGTCAGTTCGAAAAAAAAATTGTTCTAATAGACATTACAACTGCGGTGCACAACTTGGTATTTACTTTTAATAATCTAAAATAGGGCCGGGGTGTGTATTCTACTCTTAACAATTTACACTGTAGAAGATATTAAGTCTTTAGAGTAGAAACATAAACTACCAATTAGGGCAGCATTCTTGGCATACTCTAGACACTTTGCTGGTGGAGCAGGCATAACTTAACATTATAAATTCAATCTAAAGCATTATGGCGGATGTAAAAAAAAACAAAACTCTTAAAAACATATTAACAAATCTAACATTTCTATTATTACCACATAATTGAATTTGAAAATAGTAATAAATAATATTTATAGAGTAATATCAATGGTGTCATTGGGCATGTTTATATAATTATATAGAAATTAGCGGAAACTCGCGATTTCTTATGCGTTTGTATTTATATAAATGACGACACCATACATTATTTTCGTGTAACTCTAAATGATTTATGCAGTGCACCTAGAGATATTACTAAAATGCCATGATTTTTACAAACTCATTTAACACTTAAAGAATAATTTCGACTACAGTATGGGGTGCTTCAAGGGGAAAATAAATAGGTTACTTAAGGGTCGGCAACGCGCATGTAACGCTTCTGATGTTACAGGCGTCCATAGGCTGCGGTGACCGCTTTTCATCAGGCGGCCCGCATGCCTGTTTGCTACCGACGTAGTATAAAAAAAAATCTTTTTTAAATTATAGTCTATGTGTTATTTTGATGTATAAATTTCATCAAAAACCGTTTTTGCATGAATAAACGTATATAAACAGACCATATCTTCATTTAACAACAGGGGGTATTGTTGTTAGACGCTAACTTTTGCCGGGTTATTACAAAAACGTTAAATACGTATTAAATACTTGGTTTAAAAAAGATTCCTAATAAATGCACCGCGCTCGCCCGAGGTACGTTCGCGTTATTTCTCTTCGTAAGTCTAACCTAACGTAACCAAAGCGAGACAAAAGAACAAGATGGCGAACATTCAGCGACCGCGGTGCGTTTAATATGAGACATTTTTAAAGCCAGGGTTCAATACGTACTTATGTTGAGAATTTAGTGGCTAAAACTGAGAACTAATCTCTTTTCATAAAGCATCGCCTGGTCTTTTCGGTGACGTCAGTCTTTTATAACAATCGAACTCAAAGTTTACTAATTTTGTAAATGGAAATGTGAGTTACGCTTTCAGGCATTATTTCAAGGTACATGCACGTTGCAAGGAATACACAAAAGAATATAGGGTACCTTTCACCAAGCAGTATTAAATAGAATATGCAAACTCACCTGAGACTCTAACTGCTAGATCGTCATTGAATGTATGCGCTATAGCCGCCGCCGCCACAGTACTATAAGAGAATAGGTTAACGTCCACATGTAACACTGCCAAGTCCACTAACTGTCCACATATCACAAACTCGAGGGATGAGTACTGCGGGAATACGAACGTGTACCCTCGTAATGCGTTCGCTCCCAAATCACTTTCACCAAGCAGCCTCCGCTTAGCACTCCTGCCTTCACTCGCCAACTGCATGTATACATTCAGCCAGCTGTTGATCGTGATCGGCGTTATGCTCCACGACAGGATCTTGAGGATCAACAGCTCCTCCAGCAGTATCTCCTCGGTCGTGCAGGCGCCGTCCGTCACGTAAGCGAACTCGCCGATCTTCGGCGGGTATACCTCCTCCACTTTCGCCGCGATGAAGAGACACGTTATACCTAGAAATCATCCATTTCGATTAGTTAACATCACAAATCTCTATAATTAATTCAGTACATAATTGCAAAAATCTACAAAAAAAATATTTAAAGACCCTACTTATTTTTTAATTGACTATCAATTCAAATTTTAGGAAATAAAATTCTCAAGTCTAAAAATAAGACCAAAACTGTCTGGCATATAATAAATAAAGAATTAGGAAAAAACAAAATAAATGATAACTCATTTAATCTAAGTGTCGACGGAGTACGTATTTCAAACAGTTCAGAGGTAGCAACTGTTTTCCAAGATTACTTCACTAATATACCTTCACAAATAACAAAGCGTATAACATCATCAGCCGAGGGCGCTGCCGCTCTTTTAAAAAATATAAGTGCACCCACAGATTCAAAATTTAAGTTCTCATTTATTAGTGCAGGTGAAATAATAAGGGCATTCAAACAATTAAATTTAAAAAACACCGAAGACATATGGGGAATGTCAGTAATAGTAATACAGTCCTTAATTGTCACTATTTCACCACATTTGGCTAATATATTTAATCAGTGTATAGCAAAAGGAACCTTCCCTAATTTAATGAAAATAAGCAAAGTGGTTCCTTTGTTTAAATCAGGCTGCAGAAGTAATCTTGGAAATTATAGACCTATTTCTGTATTACCGTCGATTAGTAAAATTTTTGAAAAGATTATGCTCAGACAATTGGTAGAATATTTTAGAATGCAAAAGTTTCTGGATGGTCGACAGTTTGGGTTCACCAAATCGAAATCTACTACTGACGCTGGTGCAATGCTCATAAACCATATATTGGGAGCCTGGGAGGATTCGCAGGATGCAATTGGTGTGTTCTGCGATCTGTCTAAGGCCTTTGATTGCGTTGACCATAGTACGCTTATTCTTAAATTGAAACACTATGGTGTTTGTGAATCTTCTCTCGACCTTCTAGTCTCTTATTTACAAGATCGTTGTCAGAAAGTTAGCATACATGGGGTAACATCTGCGGGATCTTTTGCGCGAATTGGTGTCCCTCAGGGCTCTATTTTAGGGCCGTTTTTGTTTTTAATATATATAAATGATCTGCCGCTAATGGTTAATAACTGTGCTGACATGGTGCTTTTTGCAGATGATACTTCACTTATATTTAAAGTTAAACGGATAGATTCAGAGGTTGGGCATCTGAATAATACATTAAATGAAATTTGTCATTGGTTTGCGTTAAATAACTTATTGTTAAATACAGATAAAACGAAATGTATGAGATTCACCTTACCAAATGTTAGACAGGTTAATAGTAGAATCAAGATCGAAGGGAATTTGGTAGGGTTAGTTGACAGTGCTGTATTCCTGGGAATCACACTAGATTCTAAATTACAATGGGGCCCTCATATTAAAAAATTAGCTAACAGATTAAGTTCGGCTGCATACGCAATACGTAAAATTCGCCAGCTTACAGATATTGCCACTGCTAGGTTAGTCTACTTCGCTTACTTCCATAGCCTAATGTCTTATGGTATTCTGCTGTGGGGGACGGCTGCTGAGGTAGACACCATATTTTTATTACAAAAACGGGCAGTTCGAGCAATATATAATATGGGACCTCGCGAATCATTAAAAACGAAGTTCCAGGAATTCGGTATCTTAACTCTACCCTCCCAATACATTCTTGATAATTTAATGTATGTCCGTAAAAACTTTGAAAATCTGCATTTTGTAAAAGACCGGCATGATCTAAATACTAGAAACTGTGACAAACTGGTCGTCCCATGTTTCAGACTTAGCAAAACCAGTAATAGTTTCTTAGGTAATAGTGTTAGGTTTTACAATAAAGTCCCAAAACATATTACCGATTTGCCGGACTGTAAATTTAAGCACCATGTCAAGCGGGTTTTAGTGTCGAAAGGCTACTATAGAGTGGATCAATACATGAACGATGGTGACGTCTGGAATTGACTCCTCTCTGTGCATCCACTAAAAACGGTATTGTAACGTATAATGTATTTGAAATATATATATATATGTTAAAAAGATGTACCCAATCGAGTTTCTTGCCGGTTCTTCTCGGTGACTGGGTTGTTTTCCGAACCGGTGGTAGTTTTGACGTTCATAAGCGCCTTATTAGGGCCTAAACTGAATAAAGTATTTTTGATTTGATTTGAAACACTAGTAATACTATCACTGACCCTACCTTCCTTCGCGAGGAGGCCTTTGACCTAATAGTGGGTCACTTACAGTCAGCTCCTTCAGTAATTGATTGTACAAAACATTTTTTATATTGAGATCCCGTTTATATGGTTTAGTCGGATTTAAGTTAGTAAAACGCCATAATAAAGGCTACTACAATGAGACATCAATAGGTTGATACATATTTTGAATTAGAGTGTTTTTTATTGTAACACGGCAAAATGACAGCACTGTGCCTGATGGTAAGCACAGTACAATTCAAAAACGATGGCGACCTCCGAGTGACACAATATCCATCGTCAGTCACCGCTGTCATGCCGGCCTGCGAAAAGCTGGATATGCATATGCTGATCCCGAAACGCGACCCGCAGAAACGAATCACTATGAAGGGCTTTTTCGCCATATACATGGTGGTTGCAACCCAGTCAGGCTGTAAAACCCTACCACCCCGCTTTCGCCATTGCCTCGTTCGTTATTCAGCAGGGTGCACCACGTGCAGGTGAGGTTGGCTTGAGTGTCTCAAGTCTTAGATGTTGTTCGACACCCCTTACACCCCAATTACCTAAATATTGAAAACCTGACAGATGTCAGAGACAAATGTTATGTGAAAATTTTGAGTATTTTAAGTGATAGAAAAATTAATTTAGGCTGTATTTTTATTCAATTTACAATTTCTCATATACTCTAGGAAACTTGAACAGAAATTATATTACAGTATTTTTTATATTTAAAAAAATGTAAACCTAGCTGGTATCTCTTTGCTTAGCTTTGTTCTCGTGGAAATAGTTAAATACGTGTTTTTTTTTGGGAGCTTTATTATTATTGCTCTCTGATGGATTTTAATATTACTGCTTATCACCTACGAAAAACATAATGATATATAACCTCAATAACACAACATATACTATAAGCAGTCCTCCATTAGTTAATAAAAAGTATATATTATGTCAGTAGGTAGTCAGTAACATAAACAAGTTCTGTTATTACGGTAAATTGATATAAAAATGAATATTAATTAATTGTTTTTAACATGTTCTGCGGGTATCGTTATAGGAAAGGGTTAGTCAGGTTAAACAGTATTTCATTTATTTTTACTATTAATTATCATTATTTTGAAAGTTGGCACGCATGAGTTTTTTTCACGAAGGTTTTACTAACACTTTTCTTGTCAACTCAATTTGCTGACACATTTAGTTGTTTCTTGCGTGCAGTTAAATTATAACTAGAAACTTATTTTTGAGCATGGGTTGTTTAAATTAGTTATTTTTACTTTTAAGCTAGTTGTCTTGCCCAAGGTGATCCTCTTTCTCCTTTACTTTTCAATGTTGCAACTACGGAAATTTTGAAACAAATTGATTCAAATATTTGTGTATCTCAGTATGCGGATGACTTTATTCTATATTACTCAAGTAATAACATAGCTGAAAGTACTCGAGTTGTACAAAATGGTATAAATATAATCGACAAGTTACTCTTAGATTTAGGTTTAAATGTTTCGATTAATAAAAGTAAAATATGTGTGTTCAAAAAGGGATATTCTAGAGATCCTTTAACATTGAAAATTAAAGAATCTCCATTACAAGTCGTAGATAATATTAAATATTTAGGAGTATGGTTAGATCGAGAGCTGAGATGGATAAAACACATTAGTGAATTAAAAACCAGACTAGAAAGGTTTTTAAATATATTTAAAGTTTTAGCAGGTTCTGGTGGGGGAATTCAGCCTCAATTTTTAAGACAGCTATATATCAGTATTATTCGAAGTCGAATAGATTATGTCAGTGTAATATATGACGACAGTAGTTATTATAATTTATACAAGTTAGACAAAATACAAAATCAATGTATGAGGATTATAGGAGGGTTTATTAAAAGTACCCCTATTCACGTTATGGAGTCTGAACTTTTACTTCCTCCGTTATTTGTACGTAGGCGTTATTTGGCAGGAAAATTCTGGCTGAAATTAAAATCTGTGGATCACTCTATAATCAAGCATTGCGAGAAGTTGTCATGTAACATTAACACGCATAACTGGGGACGACGGAAAATACCCTTGATGATAATGGTACATAATGAATTGAAAGCAATCAAAATTATGTATTCTAAGCAATTAGAAATGTTTTCCTTAGATATCTGGGTAAGCTACATAGATTTACAAAAAGTTCTGAAGCCCAACATTGAATTCCTAGACATGGCAAAAAGGCATTATAACCCCCATTTTATAAAAATAAATTGCTGTAAATATCTTAATGATTTATATTCAGATTTTTATGCAATATTTACAGATGGATCTAAAATAGGTAGATACAGTGGAGCAGCGTTTGTAGACCCACAAACCTCCAGTCATATCAAATTAAGTATAAGAAGTACGATCTCCATTATGCATACAGAATTGATTGCTATCTTAGAAGCCTTATCTTATATACAAGATTTAAAGTATAATAAGTTTGTAATATATACAGATTCCAAATGTGCAATTCAACATATAAGTAAATGCAGTTTACCTAACTTTCGTGGCATTCCTCTGGCTTATTCAATTATTAAGTTGATACAAAAACTTGTAACTTTTGATAAATCTATTGTAATACAGTGGGTGCCTTCTCATATTGGAGTAGAAGCAAATGAAATGGTAGATAGACTAGCAAAATAAGCTATAGAAGAGGTAATTTTATATGATTGTTTACCATCGTATAACGATGCTACAGCAGAGTTCAAAAGAAATGCAGTCAATTTATGGTCAGAATATTTTAATGAAAGGTCGTTAACGAAAGGTATTTGGTATAAGACGATCCAACCATCTCTGGGATCGGTCCCATGGTTCCAAGACTCCAATATGAGAAGAAGCATGATCGTCTTAGCTTTGAGAATTCGTTCTGGGCATATTCCATTGAATAAGTTTAACTTTTTAATGAGAACAAGGGGAAACAGCAACTGCGAAGTTTGCCTTCAAGAAGAAGACGTGTTTCATATTGTAATGGAATATGTCCGGAACGAATCCCAAAGAAGACAGGTATTTAAGAATACTTATAATATAGGTGTTTGTAACGAAATATTGTCACACCCAACAACGAAAGAAGCCAAATTAATCTATAATATGGTGGACGTCGGTATAAGGGCAAGAATGTGATTGTAATATTGTTTTTCAATTTAGCTTTTTTATTAGTATTTTTAAGATGTATATCTGCAAGTTATTTTGTAAATTGTGATTGTTTGTAGTATGGATGAGGGTGGCGTGTTCTCTTTGAAGAACCCCTCAATAAAAATAAAGAGAAAAAAAAACAATATAAAACCCGCGGCTTCGGTCACTTGCGACTAAATATGAGAAACCTTTTCGCAATATAGCCTTTACCTGTAATTCTATATACATTACAACAAAAAAATTAAGCAAGTTCTCAAATATTCTTTTCGGTTATGATAAATTACATTACCTATGAGCTGTAACCGGCCCTTTTGTACGTCCTCCGTGTTGGACAAGTACCGGTCCACGTAGTCCACCGTCAAGTGGAACGTTTCCCTGTGTAGTTTGTAAACTTCGCACACCTGTCGAACAAAATATAAAATTTACATACATATAATAAAAATACAGTTGTGTCGTTAAAATAGCCTAAATCCAATTTTAATCTTTCATATGACATATGATTTTTTAAGATATCCAGGTTTTATACACCGAGAACAAATTTTGCCGTCCATAAAGTTTTTAGTTTTTGAAGTTCAACTTCTTTTGGCGCGTTAGGGAAAAATGATCAGAGTAAATTTTTACAATGTGTGCGTACACCGTCACGAAAAACCGACACCCTGAAGTTAGCTATAGTTTTTTTAATGTTCAACATGTACGCGCTTGGCCACAATCTCACCTGATGGTAAGTTACGATGAGGCCGACAATGTATCGCGCTTACCCACTAGATGCCTGTGTTCACTCTACTTTAGAAGACTCCCAAGTTATAAGATGACGGGAAGACAGACGCCGGGAGGGAATTCCACTCCTTAACCGTACGTATAATGAATGTGGAAGCAAATCGCTTCGTACGAATTACGGGAATATCAACCACGTAAGGTGGAAACCTTCACGGCGTCTAGTCATCCCCTGATGGAAGAGGGACGGTGGAATTATATTATGTAGTTCCTGTGCACTCTCCAAAGTGTAACCTATAAAACACAGAGACAAGCCACTTTTCGTCGACGCTCTAAACTGAACATTCTTGAATCCCACAGCGCTTCATCACCGACAAGCCGTCGAGCATAATGCTATATAATAATATATAATGCTCAATGGAGTCAAGAGCGGCCAGCTAATATTTGGCTGATCCATCCCATAAGTGATAGCAATATTCCACACATGAGCGTACTTGAGCTCGGTACAGGTTAAGCTGTTCTGGTGTCAAATAGTAAATTTCAATTTCTGGTTGTAATATAGTCAACTTTTTCTATTGTTAGTGTCGTTTTTTCTACAAACGTAGAATAAGGTGAAAGATAAACCTTTTGAAAAGATTTTTATCTTGTTACGCCAAAGAAGTATAACTTCTAACGCGTGTACATAAGTACACACACACTTTTTGCTATGATCTTCATATTATACATGTACAAATATAGAAAATCTTGAAAAACAACTGCTAAAATTAGTTTTAGCTCATTTTAGATGTAATACCGCAGTTGCTTTGAGGCTCAATCATGTTTAAACTACTGACCGTATCTGCAAAGGACTGTAGCCATTCTATGCGGGAATTTTCCTAGATAGCTCTAGGTTATTTGTTTTGGATTCAATTAATCGTTTGCCTTTTTTCAATTCAAAGTTTAGCGGGGCGAGTATTAGATAGTAAATTATATAAAACTTTTACATTTTCTCACTTTAACAAGTTCGATACCACGTGCACCACCGGTGCTGCACGTTAAGTTTGATTTTGAAGCTGAGTGGCACGGAACGTTCTAACTCAAACTCAACTCAAAATATGAGAAAGAGAAAGAATAATAATTATTTAAAACAGTGATGTCTTAAATGTGAAACATAACCGTGGCAGTAAACTAAGAGCTCACGTATTCGATTTCTACAAAAGACAGGCGAACCCCAGAAGAAGGCAAGTAACACTAAATCTTTTTTTTTTTTCAATGTTGTCACCTAAATCTCAAATTCTATGTAAGCTTTGAACCCACATCGACCGACGCGGTTGGTGAACGCGTTATCACTAACCTATAGTCACGTCGCATCGCTTCAAAGTTGAGCAACGTTGTCATTTTTTCTGAATGTGTTGAATATATAGGTGTAATTACAGTTCACACAGTAATAAGACAAGATAGCGCTGGCTGCATAAACAGACGTCAGTGTTAAGTGCTAAGAACGATTTGTTATAAGTACAAAAAATAAAGTACAGTGTAATAATCTGTAGTGAAATAATAGCTTTAAATGTTATTTCTCTTTCCAGGTTTGTATTGTATTAATTGTATTGCTACATTAATTGTAATACATTTTTGTACGTGGTAGAGACACACTGAAGCTATGAATGGGTCGGCTCGCCCGGGGTAGTACCACCCTCTCGTAGAAAACCGACGTGAAGTAACAGTGCTTGCATTGTTGCGTTTCGTTCGGTCAGTGAGAGCGCCGGAGGCCCATCTCCCCTCCCCCAAACACAGACTGGTAACGCACTTGCGACTCCGCTCGTGTTGTTAGTGTCTATGGATGGTGATTAACATCAGGTGACCCAATGTTCGTTTGCCTCCTATGATATAAAAAAATCAAAAATATAATTAAGTAAAAAAACACAAAACTACTGTTTAAAATAAAACTTTTCTCCAGAGCAACACGAGATTGTTTTTATTTCACTGTTTCCAAACAACACATTATACGTATAAGTATGACGTATGTGTACCAGTTTGGGTACGTCAGTAGAAGTTTTACTTTGATTGGAATCAAATGCCCTTGTGATTTTTTTTTCTTCTCGAACTAACTACGCTATTGACCTGGCAGGGTCTTCACAGCTTCACCGGACTAAGCCCTTGTGATATTTACTACATTTTCTTAGTTATTAGTTCTTATATATCTAACCTCGCACGCACACTCGCTTACACATGAAAGTGGAAGGGTTTTTATTTTTCTCTTATCAAACTGAAAGAGTTTAGAAAATTATCCGATACGAAATATATGTAAGAGTTGTTGAGGTATGTATGCCTATTACACATATATGTTTCAACAACTCATATATGTATGAATAGCTTAGCTCAGATAGGTCGCGAATTGCACGTATCAGGCCCAAGCCGAGGTGTGCCGTGCACCCTTTAGCTAATTGTCAAATAAAATCGGCTGTTTACCTTAAGCGTTCGCCTTAGTAGTACGGTGAAGATGTTAAGACCTTGCTATGTCAATAGCGTAGTCAGTACGAAAAAAAGTACTTATACTGATTGAAACAAAGCTATAATTAAATAACCCTTAATAATTTAAACGTTCTAATATATGAAATGCAATAAAAAAGTTTTTTCTACGAAAAAGAATTTAATAATGTGTTTGGATGTTTTTTTATTTATTTACAAGGCACATATTACAGATAATAAATTAAAACGTTTACAGTTACACTTAATAGTTTTTGTCTGCTATATTATTCAAATTTATATGCATGCACATCTATGCTTGATAAATACCTAATAACATTTTTAAACCGAAGCGGTGTTATTACAAAAAAGTTAAATATGTATTGAACCCCTTTTTTTTTATTTACGTGGGGAAATCCTTTATGGATACGCCACCCAAATATGTATTGAACCCTGGCTTTAAAAAGGTCTCATATTAAATGCATCGCGGTCGCTAAATGTTCGCCACCTTGCTCTTTTGTCTCGCTTTGGTTACGTTAGGTTAGACTTGTGAAAAAGGATAACGCAAACTTCCCTCGGGCGAGCGCGGTGCATTTATTAGGAATATTTTTTAAACCAAGTATTTAATACGTATTTAATTTTTTTGTAAAATCACGGAAAGTGGTTATCGTTCAGCGGTTACGTAATGCCCTGTGTATTCGCAGTCCGGTGAAGCTGTTAAGACCTTGCTAGGTCAATAGCGTATTCAGGTCGAAAAAAAAACCCTGTCTATTGATGCACATTTGATTGCTGCAATAGGCTTGACTTTTCGGGGAAGAAAAACATTTAACAATCTCTTTTGTCAGACTTTTTTAGGTTTAGCGTCATCTTAAGCGACATTTAACAAGATATGAGATTGTCGCCAAACATTCAAACCTATAATACAATCATATATATATAAAGAGCGGGCCCGGCTAGAGTTGTACCGCCCTTATTATAAAAAAAAAATTATATACCTAAACCTTCCCCATGAACCACTTTATCTACGAGTTTATCGCGAACAGACAGGCAGACGTGACAGAGAACTTTGTTTTATAACACGTTGTGATATATATAATCCAAACCTAAAATAAACTAAAAATACGAATGTTTTATTTACTAACATTCAAAGTTATCATATTTAACCCAAAAACAAATAGATACTTCTTTTTAACCATATCAAACATCCTACGCGGTCCTGATTAAATTATTTTTATGGCGTATCCAAGGTTCGGCACTAAAGGATGCCCCTAATTGTTCTAATCTGACACTATATTCGTCTCGGCTAACACGCTTCAATGAGACAATTTCGGGAACTTTTGCCCAGTCTATTTCGATCAATGGACGTACGGACATGAATGGATTCGTTTTCGTGGTAATAAAATGTATTCGCGTGCAACCGTGAAATACGAGTCGTACCTGACCGAGGCCTCTTATCTGAATTTATTTAAATCAATAAGGCATCGGGGCTCGCGTCGCGTTCAGTGAATAAAGATCACGTATTGAAAAATAAAAACATATCGCTGCGGCGTTATTGAGTGACGTATTTTTTTTCTAATTTCTAAAATTTATCAAATTGCTGCTGTGTTCGCGGTTCTGCTTGTCTGATTTACTGCATACAAGGTTTAACGACCCCTTCGCTGATTTTTTAAGACCCATATCTCGAAATGAAAATTTTTTCTCGATGACTTGGTTGTTTGTCTCAATCGGTGGTAGTCTTGATAATCATAAGCGCCTTCTCTAGTGCCTAAACTTAATAAAGTATCTTTGCTTTGTTTTGACATGTTTTCAAATACCTAGTTATTTAAAAAAAATCATAATTTCACATAACATAATTTGTTATTGTTCAAGTATTTTTTTTTATAAATACGGTATATTTTTTAAACATGGTGCCAACAGTCTATTGGCTAGTGCATCATAAGGTCAACATTCCTTTTTTTTTTCGAACTGACTACGCTATTAATATAATATTGCTACAGCATGTTAGTTCTTTCGTGTCGATTAAATTTACTTTTAATTACATAATTTATTCTAGATATTAACTAAAACATCAAAACCTACACTGAGAATACATCGTTGATTTAGAAAATAGTATTCAATACTTTTCGACTTTTTAATACAGTAACAGACAGACAGAGGATCTTTTATAATATTATACACACATTATGACTTTTTTTAATTCTTTTTTCTAGACACAGCACATTAACCGCGAAATGAGTCTGTGGCGACTAATTTAGAAATGTAGTTGCTGAAACTTGATGCAATTTTTTCAAATTAAAATACCGTTGACCAAGGAATCTCTTCGAAGCGACACTATATAATTTAAAGACACGACATGAAAGGAAATCATTGCTTTTCCTTTTTTTTAATAAAAAGTCGATGACCGTGTTTAACTGAAAGAAGTTATTTTCTAATTTCAGAAGCGAATACTGTATTGTTTTTTTATATTATCGTTCGAACATTAAATTATTTAATGTTAAATTATAGCCGTATACCGGTCATCCATACTTTGCTCGGCTCCTCTACTTAAAATTACCGCTGCAGCGCTGCATAATTTTCCTGCAACATATAGCTGAAAAGATGAACGCTGTTGGAGATTTTTGATTGCCATATATTCTTATCCGTTTTTATATTATCGTTCGAACATTAACTGATTTAAAGTTAAATTATAACCGTATACCGGTCTCCATACTTTGCTCGGCTCCTCTATTGAAAATTACCGCTGCAGTGCTGCATAATTTTCCTGCAACATATAGCTGAACACAGGAACGCTGTTGGAAATTCCGGAATGCTATATATTCTTATCTGTTTCATAACCGTAATGTATGTTCTAACTACAAATTTTTTCTATCCTCCTTTCTAGATCGCAGCATTCTAGGAATAAGACTGGCCATTAAGGACAGATAACGAAAACATATCATCAGATTTAAAACTAGTTGGTTTTGGCAGGACCTTGGAATGTTATGTAGTGGTTCTTATATTTTATTCATAATCTTGTGTTAGTTGGCTCTATTTTTGTAATGTTGGTAGTGTTTTACGTAATTTAGTTCGGTTATTGTGGACAGGTGAAGTAGATGGGAAATAATAGCACGAAGCATGAATTCTAAGATGCCACAAAAACTCCCTTAAAAATTGTAACAAGGAAGGCCATTGTTAAAATATTAAAATGATCGCAAGTAAATTATCGTATGATTACCTACTCGACAATGGCAGTAATAGTCTGGAAGGTAGATGCCAAAAATAAAATAAAAAACTTAATCATTACTGTTAACATTATAAATACGAATGCAAGTTTGTTTGTTACGCTTTCATGTATGTGAAATACGGCGGGGTGGTAGGGTTTTACAGCCTGACTGGATCGCAACCACCATGTATATGGCGAAAAAGCCGGTAATAGTGATTTGCTTTTGTTGGTCGCGTTTCGGGATCAGCCTATGCATATCCAGCTTTTTGCAGGCCGGCATGATAGTGGCGACCGGCGATGGATAGTGTGTCACTCGGTGGTCGCCATTGTTTTTGGATTGTACTGTGCTTACCATCAGGCACAGTGCAGTCATTTTGCCGTGCTACTATAAAAAAAATGCCTTAACTATTCAACCGATAAACATTAAAATTTTGTATACACGTTGTCGGGGGTACAGAAATCAGTAAATACGTCACAAGGGCTTCCATAGCACCTTGTTAAAACTTGGCTAGCTAGCTCACGTTTGACGGCCGCCCCGTCAATCCGCCCGTATCTAAGCAACATATAACTATTTCTTTTTCACCACCGATATTGAGAATATGCCACCTTAATTCCAAATTTAATCTAAGATAGTGTAGCGTTACAATATTACTTTACGTATGTGTGCGTTATCGTGCCATTTGTTTTGTCAAAATATCATGTAGGTAACGTATCTACAGATTTGTAGTTAAAATATCATTGAATAGGGTACATCTTTCATCTAGAAATAATAATACTGTTCTTGATAGGGCACTGAAAGGGTTAAGAGAATCGTCGATAGAATTTTGACTCGAATTTTATGACCATCTAACGATATCGACTGGGTGATAGAAACCCTTATTAATTAGACACAGAAACTTCCCAGCGGCTGGAATATTTATACATCCAATCCAGAACGTGTAAACAAAGACCGGGATGGTCATTGATCTGGCGTTCCTCTTGACACCGCGATACAAGATATTGTACAGCGCCATCTATTGATGCACAAAAGACTTGGTACAGTTCTCGAGAGGGTATATTAATACGAGTGAAACCGCAAGCAAACGCTAGTTAAAGAATAAAGCCACCAGTCGGTCGCTAATGCAACAAAGCTAAAACCATCCCCAACTCCGATTGAATCATTGCCCGGTGGTGAGTAAATTTGTCAGAATAAATTTAACATTCGAGCGGCAACAACGGACGTATCCTAAAAAAAAATTCGGTGAAAGCCCGCAGAGTGTCTAATAATGATTCCGATGACGCGGAAACAATTCATGTTCTATGCGTGCGACACACGTAAATAGATTCCGGTCAAGGTCACCCACTATCACCGGCCGTCGTATGAACCTCTTCTCTACCTGGAATGGCTGATTAATCTTGGGTTTTAAATTTGTAGTTACATTAAAAAAAGCGAAGCAGTCATAAGGGCCGCTGACAGACGTGAAAACTCAAAACAATGGCATAACTGTGTTCTTTTGAATTTTTAAATTAACTATAGCCCGAATTACTTAAATCTCATAATTTGTCTACTGAAATTATTAACATTAGTGTGGTTTTCAAATCTATTGGCACTCGGAGCGTTAATTATACACATTTTTATAAGCTTTATTAAGTAATCAAACATATGATGACCTGCACAATCTCAATATTACATGTACACAGGTCGCTATACTACGCGTCGCTAGTCGTCCAAGCGCAATACGGTCGGTCACGCTTATTAACATGCCATGATGCGAAATCTAAAGTTTATCTCTTGCCAAAAAAACTGCGCTCAACGCGTATAAAGAGGATTTCATTAAAAAAATAATAATAATAGCCATGATAGTGGGTTGCCACGTTCTTAGGCGTACCTACCTAGTAATTTAACGCGATAGTAAGATATCAATATCCCTTTTGATCGCTACGTCCGCTTACATGATAACTCTGATACGGTAATTCTCTTACAGTATATCCAGACATACCAACACCTGTATCTACTATACCGACGCAACTGACGACGCGGTTAGTAGGTTCATCCACCGGGCCGTAGACGCTCCGGCATTCGACAATGTGTATATGATTTCACCGTCAACCGATAGTATTACCAATTGAAATTAGTAAATATACGCGAATTCTGAAGAATTCCAAAACCAGCACGTATTGGATTAATATTCCGCCGGTCAAACACTAAGAACACCACGACTAATGGTTTGAACCATGATATGTCGAAGTACTATAGGGTTATTCGAAATTCGGGTAAACACTATCAGTTGATGAAGCAGACTGACACTGTAAAGATACCTGACCATTTGAGAATATTATTGTAAAACCATCACATCGTAGAAATTATACGTGGCAATGACGGGAGTAACATTTGCCAGTTAGCTTACAACAGCCTACATTAATATGAACGACGTGTATACCTAGTCTTACCATAAATACTGAAACAAAGAAAAAAAATGTTTCTATTGCAAATAACATTTATTACTTTTACAGTGTGTTAGTTTAATACATAAATATAAAACAATTTATATAAAGAGCTTATTCGAAGTGGCTGCAATACAGTCCTTTAAACTTTAAGGCCAGTTATCAATAGAAGCACGCACTCTTTCCATGGGAAAATTCTTCACTGTCAATAAGTACGGGTTGTTTTAGGGACTCCAAATTATCATGGTGTTTAGAGCAAGCCGTACACTCTCTAAAACTTAAGGGGCAATGTAAAATTTTGTTTATTTTTAATTGTAACAGTATTTATGGCCAGACTAAGAATATATATCCAAAGGTCGCGCTGAATTTTCCTAGGACCCTTGCGGTCCCACAGTTTGCCAGGAGGGGTAACACCCATTCCCCCTTGAGGGGTCCACCATCTGAACCCCTCAAGCCACAGTTTGGGCCCCATAGGAGGGGACAACACCAGGTTGGACGAGCAGACGTAGTGTCGATTAGACAGCCCCTGCTCCCTCGGCCAAAAGGTGTTAGAAGGTACAATGGGGTTTTAGTCCGTGCGACTCGGGCATATCCATCCTCTGCTGCCCGGCGAGATGGATATCCGTTAGGGATTCCCCCATGAAGAAGAAAAAAAGAAAAAAAAGACCCTTGCGGTGTTATTACAAAAAAGTTAAATACGTTTTTTTTTTATAATTAACTGTGCGACGCTTGACCTCTGTCACACCTGATGTAAAGTGAAGACGAGGCCTAGGATATAACGCATTGACGCAGTAAATGCACATGCACTCTTCTTTTGAAGATTGCTACATCATATGCTTCAGGAAAAACAGACGCAGGCAGCGCATTCCACTCCCTCGCGGTTCGCATAATAAATGACGAAGCGAAGCACTTCGTCCGGATGAAGGGTATGTCAACCACGAATGAATGGAGATGGAGACCACGGAGACGGTGGTATTAGTTGGTGCAGATCTTGTGCACATTCCCCAAAGTGTAGCCGATAAAATACCACAAGACAGGCGACTCTACGTCGATGTTCAAGTGGTTGCAGTTTGGCTGTTATCAGTGGGTCGTTACCGACAAGTCTTTGAGCTCTGTGATCGACGGAGTGTCTTATTCGAAGTGGTTTCCATTGGCTGCAATACAGTCCTTTAAACTTTGAGGCCAGTTATCAATAGAAAAACGAAAAAAAATACGTATTGAATACTTGCTTTAAAAAGGTTTCGAATTAAATGCACCGCGGTCGCTGAATGTTCTCCATCTTGCACTTTTGTCTCGCTTTGTTGACGTTAGGTTAGACTTGTGAAAAAGGATAACGCGAACTTGCTCGGGCGAGCGCGGTGCATTTAATTCGAAACCTTTTTAAACCGAGTATTTAACTTTTTTGTAATAACACCGTTGGTGTTCAAATAAAACTCTACCGGAAACGGAACAGCCGGTGAAAGAAAAAAAATTACCGCTATACATACATATATATAACTCTTCTGTCCGTGTGTATATGGCTGAATTCCTCGTAAACGGCTGGATAGATATTGATGAAATTTTTTGTGAGTGTGTAGATGAATTCAAGAATGGTTTATATTCACAATAGGACCAGGTAGGTGGCGCTGCGGTTGAATTTTAGTTCTTAACCGAGAGGTGAAAGGCAGTCTTTAGTTAAAAAAAAAAACTTAGATAAGAAGAATAAGAATATAGACAAATTTGATTGATTAAGAAATCGCTTTATATAAATTCATCGTATATTTATTAGACTTTTTATTGTCCATTCAGACGGAGGTATCAAAGTAAAAAACGCCAACTTATACATCCGAGTATAATAAGAACATAAATCGAACATGTCTGTACTTTTTAATCTTCTCTACATAGAATAAGATTTTCGTTAAAAAGATTGTTGCAGGATTCTAGAATATAGAATCTAGGAATCAGTAATAAAAAACATTTCAATCATTTTTAAAAATGTCTCTCTGTCTGTTTCTATAAACACGCATCACTGCTAAAATACACCGTTTACAATAGAACCATCGAGAAAACCATAAAGAATAAGAAGATATCTTCGAGAATAACGTAGTCTTTGTTTCATAAAAATCGGTTCACTCTATCAAATGTTATTGTAATTTTAATGACGACGCGGCGTAAGAACGAAAGAAAAGTAGATAATAAGTAAATGGACTTAACACATTCAGATAACTTTATTGATCACCGTTTTTTACATAAGGTTCCACGCGGACGAAGTCGCGTGCATAAGCTATTTTCAATTAAAATAGTCGCAGGCGTTGTAATAAAATACATTTCAATCATTTTTAGAAATGTCTGTCTATCTGTTTGTCTGTTTGTTTGAACACGCATCAGTGCTAAAGTACTGCGTACACGTTTTCAAGAAAATAATAAAGCATAGTTTCATGTACCATTTAGACTTTAGTTTCATTAAAATCTATTCCCTCTATCAAAAGTTACTGTAATTTTAACGACGGCGCGACTTAAGTACGACAGAACTGTAGATAAGTAAATGCGGACGGAGTCGCGGTTACAGCTATCTAATAATAAGATTGTCGATTTTCTTTTAATTACACGCTTACATAACCAACAAAAACGGCCTTCCGTTTATTTGATGTAAACTTTATTGACTGTAAGAGCCTAGAACCATCTATATCGTATATATCTACGTAGTATTTGTGTGCAAATAAAATCTAAAAATATAGAAACTAAGACCACGCGTCTGAAGAGTGAAAGGGGACTGGAAATTGTTAAGTAACAGAATAAAACAAAAACTACTTGAATAAGGGTAGGGAATTTTAAAATGCTTCGGGGCTGGTAGTTTTATGGTGGTAGAGCCACTCTGAAACTTTTATTGGTTTTAGCATAAATGGGTCGGCTCGCCCGGGGTAGTACCACCCTCTCATAGAAAACGGACGTGAAGTAACAGTGCTTGCATTGTTGCGTTTCGTTCGGTCAGTGAGAGCGCCGGAGGCCCACCTGCCCTCCCCTCTCCTCTCTCAATCCCTCCCATAACTCTTCCCCCCAGAGGGTGGCAACGCACTTGCGACCCCTCTGGTGTTGTTGGTGTCCATGGACGGTGGTGATCGCTTAACATCGGGTGACCATCCTGTTCGTTTGCCACCTATGACATAAAATTGAAAAAGTAAAAATACTCGTGTATGTATAATAGCGTAGATTCTGACATTAGGTTATGAGTTGACGCGGAGAACGCACGTCTCCGATCACAAAATGGCTGTGTAAGGTTGTGTTTCTAACTTCCCGATTCAAACAGATAACTACGTAGTTATTTTGATGACATATTATAAAATGTTTCAAACATTATGGTGTATGTAAAGAGTAACTAATTACTTTACAGTTCATCCATTATCGAACTAAGTTTTCATTAGGAAATCTCAACGTTTACTATGGAGGTGAAGATCCGCTAAATATATGGGGTCATGGATAGTAGAGACATTAGTGTATAATTGGATTTATAACAACACCGCGTAATGAAAGTCCCATCATCACAGCAACTCGCTCTGTCGAGTCACGTTGTGTTTGACGCTCCATACCTTCTATTTTATTAACATACTAGCGGGCCAGGCGGACGTTGTCTAACCCCGATAAGAAAAAAAACACAAATCATATATCACCTTCCTCATGAATGCTGAAAACCGCATGAAAGTCCGTTCAGTAGCTTTTGAGTTTATCGCGAACAGACAGACAGACACATGTGGCAGAGGACTTTATTTTATAAATATGTAATGATAATTATTATCTGACACTGAAGTGTGGGTTTCCCCACTTAGAATTATTTATTACCCATAATTTTCAATTATTGAAGCCTGCGACAACATATGATTACTAATTACTATCAATCGTTGACAATACATTGACAGTAATTGTCAATTGCATAAACTGGTCGTATGTCGTTCACGCGAACGAAAAAATTGACGTTTTCAAACTATCAATGATGAAACCGGTGTCAAGACAAGTTTTATATCCTAAAATCAATGACATTATAACTAAAAAGCTGTGATACGTCATATGCGCTTCGACAGCGTCTTGTTAAAACTTGGCTAGCCAACTTATTTCTGACGGCTGCCTCGTCAATCCGCCCGTATCTAAGCAACATATAACTATTTCTTTTTCACCACTGCTATTGAGGATATGCCATCTTACTTTCACATTTTATCTCAGACAGTGTGGCGTTACAATATTACTTTACGTATGTGTGCGTTATCGTACCATTTGTTTTGACAAAATATCATGTAGGTAACATATCTACAGCATTTTAGTTAATATATCAGCTTTATATCATTGCCTAAAATCGTAACACTATTATATGTCATAGTATGTGTGAACACAGACGCAATATATGACCTCAAAAAAAATAGATGGCCAGTTTCAAAGTCCCTAACTACTCTATAATAGAATTATAATGAAAGCCCAAGATTTAACCGAATGCTTAGACGAAATTAAATGGTAATGGTGTAATTGTGTTGGTATCGGGATCGCACCGGCCGTGGGGTCAATGAACATTGCAAAAAAGAGGTCAACGAACAACAATGTTACATCACTTTCCACATGTAGGGATTTGCAAAAAACACCGCACTTACCGTATCGCCAAATATCGCTATAATGCAGCATGGAATGGGAGAAATCAGATCATTGTAAACTGTAGCATTTCGACGTACATACATTCATTGAAAATATTAATATTAAAATGTTAATAAACAAACACCATTATTCAATCACTGCATTATTCGAACACTGACAAATCTTCAAATAATGTTCACATCAAAAAATTTTTTTCTTTCAGTGTTTATTTATAGCAATTGTTAAAACACCATTCTAAAACTCAAAAGCAGAGATAAGTTCAGTCATTTGAAACTTACAGTTGTCACTATTCAATATATAAGATAATTCGAACACTTGTACAGCAGCATTAGAAAGGATAAGTCCTTCATCTAGTATGGCTCGGCTAATTTCAGCTAACATGTGTTCATACATATTGTTTATTAATTATAAGTATCTGCTTAGCTCAATATGTAAGATAATTAAAATAGAACTTACCTCGTTCAGCCAGTCTAGAAGAATAGCTCTCATTCTTGGTTGTAGGTTCGGATGATTGTCAAACATATTTGGATTCTTCTTCATACTTGATCTGGCATCACATTCACACATGCTATTCCATACATCCGTAGGATCTGCCCATGATAATCCAGGTAGGGGACATTTACGTTTCGGAGGAATAGGGCAAGGAACTTTATTTGTACTGAAAATATATAACCATATTAACAAATGCTTTAAAATGTACACTTTTCAATTAAATTCTGACATATGTAATATCTTGTCCATAATTACATCTATAACATTAAAGGTAATATGTACCTTTAATTCTCTTTAAACTTTAAAAAGTCAAGGAACTACGAATAATAGAAGATTATCAATGCTATATTTGAATAAAGAGAATTTTATCTATGCATAATATTATACTTAACAACATTAATTTTTTATTGACACTTCTATGATAATTTAACTCCTTACCTCGGCCTCTTATTAGAGTGTGGTGTGGATTCGCCTCTAGCAACATTTTCCAAAGGACTCAGCACAGAAGTAGGGAGCTCTGGTATACTCGGTGGGCTAAGAAAACTATCTGGGTTGTAGTCTATATCAGTGTAAACACTTCTTGGTTGGTCTGTATTACCATACTGTGAACTCTCATCATCACTGGAGCAGGATGATTCAACTACTAAATTTTGTGCTGGCTGGTCATTTAATTCCTCTTCGAGTTTAGGTGAAATCTTTAATGGTGGCTGGTTTTCTAGCTATAATTAAAAGATTGTAAATTCCATGTGTATTTTAGATATAAGAAGGTGTGTTTTGCAATGATACATACCTCATCATCTGTGGAAATTCTTTTTCTTTTTAAGGTCATACGATTTTCACTGGATTCATGGGAGGTACTGTAAATGGAGTATCATCAATCATAAGTACATAATATACACCAAGGTCAGCATTGAAATGTGATTGGAAGCTCGTATGTACATACCCAGTTTGTGCCATTGTGGAGGCGGCGGTCCGGCCGGCACACTATCTATGGACCCTGAAATATAACGCTGAATTAATATCAGACATGCATTACTATAAAAAAACATTCAAATTAAATGAACACTGCGTAAAATTACCGCATGTCATGTTCAAGTTGCAAATAGGGTTATGTCACTTGACAACCGTAATTGAGGGCATATTTCCAAATTTATTGTAAAACAAATATATCCTATTTCTACGTAGATCTTTCTAAATTCATATGGTAATCGAAAATACGGGATATTCAGGCTTATTGTACGCCGAATGGGTGGATGTTCATGCGGCGTGCCCCCTGCTGATTGGCGGGAGATTTTTTTCTAGGGGTATTTTGAAGCGGTATTTCACGTCTTAAGTTAATATTTTAGGGTATTATATCAAGCGAAATGCATAAAGTATCATTTAACAATGCTAAATTATAAAAATATGTCGATCAGCTGCTCGAAAAAATGCCACGAATCCGTCACATTCGCGCGCGAAATCATTCCGTCAGCGCCATTAGACACGTCGCAGGCTTGGGTTTCTCGGCCCATCCACTTATGGAAATTGATAAAAATAGCTTACAGATAACCCGACGTCATCTATTTACCGATATATTAATGTAATATGACTGAAAATATGCAAATAAAATCACCTGAAAGAGGTAACCGTTGACAATATAATTGGCTTGGCTTATCGCCCACAGTAGTTTTATAACCTAATTATGGCTAAAAGCTAAATTTACCGATGAAAGTTTTTATCGTGAAAGATGAGCCATATCTTCGACTTACTTAATCATTACTCAAAACATACCTGATCATTCACAAATAAATCCAATTTTCACAAAACCAAATTCCTTAGTTCACTAGATATGAGGAGTTAACTTTGAACAGAAATTAGACGAATAATGGTATACTTTTTACACATACAATTATATATTAACTTAATATGGCTACAATAGTTCCATTTAGGGTGTTTTTCTAATATTATATATCACTTTTCAGGTTTTCACGGCTCGATAACGCCCGGCTTTCCGCGCGAAAATGTCGCGGTAAAACTTCGGTACTCGGCGGGGTAACTATCAGCTAACTTCACGTTTGTTTCTTCTGTGAGTATACGTCATCGTTTAAATGTAATACATTCTACACAGAAAATCTTATAAATTGTAATATATTATTTGTAGATTTTTATAAATACCTTCGAAGCACTTTAATAAAATAACAATTTTCGTTATAGTTTCTCATAAATTATGTAATTGTAGTTATCAAAACTGAGATATTATCAATCTTTTTAAAGTTATTTGTTTAACAGCTTTTGTGTCAACGTGTAATAGTGCTTAATGAAAATAATTAATTGAAACTGCATACTTCATTCGATTTTCTTATTACTTTCAATAAAGGTTTTGTACGAATTAAATAAAAGGTTATCAATAACGAAACGTCCATAGAAATGTAATGCTCACTTCTGATTGGTCCATAGTGTAATCAGCGCCATACTGACCGAAAATATTATATTTTCTATGTTGGTATACACAAATAGCCATCTTCACGTTACGCTAACAGCTGGGCGCCAGCTGATAGAAAATGAACGGGAAAAGTCAATAAAGGTGCCGCTATTCTATTGATAACGTGGCGATATGGTGACATATTTATATTATTTATGTGAATAACAGGTGACCCTTTCTCAGAGTTGTATTGAAATGGCTGTGCAAAATATAGCAGTAAAATTATGTGGGATTCTACAAGGGCAGAATGAAAACGGTACGTTCGTTTCTTTTTTATGAATGTTTTCATCCCTTGGATCGTATTTGCGGTAGGTCCGTAGATTTAGTTGTTATATTCTGTATAAGTTTTAGTAATGTATTTCTCCAGCTTGTGCTTTGGATTACAGAAATGCATGAGTGTAAATTATGATGACAAAAATATATGTTTTGTAAAAGCTATTGATTACTGAGAGCAGAGACAAAATGGACTGCCCATATTTTTGTCGTTTTTCTTAATTTTTCCAAAAATCTATTGTGTGGGGTACAAAAAATGTTATTCTTATTGTAGTCTACACATAACTCCCAAGAGTTTATTTAATGTAAATGGTAATTTAACACATGATCATGTAAACTAAAACTGTTATATCTTTCTAATTTGTACTTTTAGAACAGATAATTTGATACATAGTTTTTATTAAATGCTCATATCAAGTTAAATTGAGTATTTTTTATTGATTACCTTAAAATGATCATATCATGATATAGCTGGCATCTGGCACTGATTAACTGATGTTATGTTACCTGTACACATTTACAGTATGGAACTTTATATTTCTATTAGAATAAATGTTACTGTTTACAATATTATAACATGTAATCCTGTAATGTTTTTCTTGAACTTAAAAGTATAATATAAATTGCTCTATCACTGAAATGGTGCTTAAGTGATTATACTAACGGCATAACTAAAATACACTCTACATAAAAATTATATAGATGTTGAGATTCAATAATATCTTCAAGGACCATAAATAAACATGAACAAATGAGCGTATTACATTCTCTATTATAAAATTATCTATCTCCGTACATAAAAAAATTACTCCAGACTAAATGAGTAAAAATTTATTCAAATTATTAAAAATTAGTCATTTCTGAAAAAATAGCTATACATATAAATGTATTAGAGAAACATATAGTAATCTATACATATAAATGCATTAGAGAAATAGATAGCAATCTATATATATATATATAAATGCATTAGAAATACAGATAGCAATCCAAGTTTTTTAGCTGGATCTTGTTATTTGACTCTATGTTGTGTGGTACTGATGACATCTTGGCTTAATAAATTGATTATTGTGCATAATAGCATTACACGGAGTATGAATTCTGTGATGTCACAGAAAATCCCTGGAATGTTCTTATCAGGTTGCTAGCCACATATTATTGAAACACTGAAGTCTTCACAAGAGCCATTCTAATAATGACTCACTTGATAATGGCCGTAACAATCATCAATAAAGAAAGTGCAAATAAAAAGAAGATTCCAACCTTATTTTCTAAAGTGAATTTAAAATTTTTAAGCTATAACTTAATATATTGTAAATCTTCTGCAGACTTATATGTCTTCCTTGGTTAACTACAATAATCTGTATTATTATTATTAGTATTATTTGACGTGAAATTTGCTTTTCAGATTCCATTGAAACTTTGCAATTTTTTCTGAATTAAAAGTTTATTTAACGCACAATGGTGAGAGTGATTATCGTCTTGTGTTAATAAAAGTTAGGTAGTAGTAAGATTATTATTATATTTGTTAGTTTGTCAATTAATGAGTTTATATATTTAAAAAATTCTATAATAATAAAATTCGTCCTAGATGCTTCTTGACTATTTGTTTATTTGTTTTTTTGAACCTTTGCAATTTTTTCTCAATTAAAAATTTATTTAGTGCACAATGGCGAGAGTGATTATCGTCTTGTGTTAATAAACGTTAGGTAGTAGAAAGATTATTATTATATTTGTTACTTTGTCAATTAATGAGTTTATATATTTAAAACAAATATTGTATAGTATCACAGATTAAAAAGGCTCTTCTTAAATGAGCTGTAATTTCTTATATGATTACAGCCAACTACATGCAATTGTATAAAAATTTTTACACTTGGATTGCCTTGTAAGATTTGGCTTTGTACACTCGCAATCTTAATTCTTAATGTGATAATTATTTTATTTAATCCATTTTAATGTTAACTACATTTTTATGACACATTTTACATTTTAGAAGTAACTGCAAGAGAATGGCGCCTGTTGGGCCAGGAGCAAGACACTTCCCAACTTTTAACATGGGTTTCTGAGAATGAAGACAATCAACCAGTTCAAAACATTGGCATTTATACCAACAAAACTAAAACATTGTCAACACTGCACACTTTCGAGGAAAAATTGAATATAATACAGGCATCTGTGAACATAACACATACATTGTTAGCATATGTAGTGAAGAAAATACCTAGTGAAGATTCAGATTTCACAGAACCTTTATACTGTCCATATTTACTATGTTTGCTTCCGGATAAGAAGAGAGTGTATGAAGAAGTTGAGGAGTGTTCAACAAAGCAGATAATGGTTCAGTTTGTTCATGGGAAGAGTAATAAGTATAGTCCTGGGATCAGGAATGACCGTTTGTTGGTTTTTAAGCATTTGCAGTGTAAGTAAACAATTGTATGTAGGTTCATTTATGTGCCCAAAATTTAATTAAAGTGTGATTATTATACAATGTGATATGTGCACAAATAATTGTTTTTTAAAGTTTCATTTAACATTTTGATATAATCGAGCCAAATTATAATATTAATTATCATGAAGAACCTGACTTTGTTCAAAGAAATATTCAAAGTAATATTGTGCTCCTTATAGGTATTAAAATTTATCGCACCCCAATGTTTTTAAACGAATATGATGATGGAACAGAGAAATGGGGCTTCGATGGGATATACCCAGAACCTGAAACAGTTGTTAAAGTATTTTCTTGGGCACAATGGGACTGTGTTAATCAGGCATGTATATAGTTATTAATTTTTTTTTTGGATAATGATTGCAGCAGGGTTGAAGTGTAACAGTTTCATATTATCATTAAGGACTTAATTATGATACTCGCATCCATAGGAAGTGTACCTTTCATTGCCCTGCACTTGCTCCCCAGGTGGTGCTAAACAATAACATATTTTTGGTCACTGCACTGTTCCACATAAATTAAACAATTGACAATAATAAAAGCTGAATACTCTATTTAGCTACATATATGATTAAATCAAAAAAAAGAAACATTATTTTCTTTCTTTGTCTCTTTACTGCTTGTGTAGTGAGATACCATCTTCAAGTTGGGTAGTATGGTGTAGCTGTTAAGATCTGGCTAGGTCAATAGTGTAGTCAGTTCGAGAAAAAAAAACTTTCTTCAAGTTGATAGTCTGCCATTAATGATCATTCTATTATCATCAGTATAGTGTATTTCAGCACTACATTTGAGTATATTATTACTAACATCAGTTTAGATATTCAGGCAATTTACTTTTAAAAATTTATTAAATATGTAATTCATATCATTTCACATATAGTAAGAAGCTGTTGAAAATGGCGGAACATATATGGATGATATAATTTCTGTTACTACAATTTTGTCGGTCTGCTGTATCTCATTTAAGGGTGCGTTATTGGCAACACGCCCTGATTCACAAGGTGTCCCGATTCAATTCTGAGGTATAGTTACTTGTCAGTAACTAACCTAACTCAGGGCTTGTAGTCGTGTTTGTGATCTGTAGACGGCTATGGGTTGCAGTGATTATTAATTACACAGTAATTGGACTGCATTTGTATATCAATTAAATCTTTTCAAAATGTATAGTACCTATAAGCCTTCACAATGATTCTGTTGTAGTTTATCGTGTTTCGGAATTTGCCATTGTAGATCTGTATATATTGCTACTCGGTAAGTGACTTGTAGGTAGGTAACAGTGCATACTGTCAGTGGATTGTAAAATTCCTTTGGATTACATTATGCCGTCAAATAACCGTTACTTAATCTTGCTATAACATAAAAACCATCTAAGCTTGATTGGGTGTTGCTGGATCCAGATAATTACGTCATAGTACCACTATGTATTTTAATTTTAAATAAGCGCTTTCGTTTACAGGTTCTATATATACTCGCATCCATAGGAAGTGTACCTTTCATTGCCCTGCACTTGCTCCCCAGGTGGTGCTAAACAATAACATATTTTTGGTCACTGCACTGTTCCACATAAATTAAACAATTGACAATAATAAAAGCTGAATACTCTATTTAGCTACATATATGATTAAATCAAAAAAAAGAAACATTATTTTCTTTCTTTGTCTCTTTACTGCTTGTGTAGTGAGATACCATCTTCAAGTTGGGTAGTATGGTGTAGCTGTTAAGATCTGGCTAGGTCAATAGTGTAGTCAGTTCGAGAAAAAAAAACTTTCTTCAAGTTGATAGTCTGCCATTAATGATCATTCTATTATCATCAGTATAGTGTATTTCAGCACTACATTTGAGTATATTATTACTAACATCAGTTTAGATATTCAGGCAATTTACTTTTAAAAATTTATTAAATATGTAATTCATATCATTTCACATATAGTAAGAAGCTGTTGAAAATGGCGGAACATATATGGATGATATAATTTCTGTTACTACAATTTTGTCGGTCTGCTGTATCTCATTTAAGGGTGCGTTATTGGCAACACGCCCTGATTCACAAGGTGTCCCGATTCAATTCTGAGGTATAGTTACTTGTCAGTAACTAACCTAACTCAGGGCTTGTAGTCGTGTTTGTGATCTGTAGACGGCTATGGGTTGCAGTGATTATTAATTACACAGTAATTGGACTGCATTTGTATATCAATTAAATCTTTTCAAAATGTATAGTACCTATAAGCCTTCACAATGATTCTGTTGTAGTTTATCGTGTTTCGGAATTTGCCATTGTAGATCTGTATATATTGCTACTCGGTAAGTGACTTGTAGGTAGGTAACAGTGCATACTGTCAGTGGATTGTAAAATTCCTTTGGATTACATTATGCCGTCAAATAACCGTTACTTAATCTTGCTATAACATAAAAACCATCTAAGCTTGATTGGGTGTTGCTGGATCCAGATAATTACGTCATAGTACCACTATGTATTTTAATTTTAAATAAGCGCTTTCGTTTACAGGTTCTATATCATATACATTTTCGTCCTCCGATACAAAGTTTTGCTGAAGGTGAAGAGTTAAAATCGCCGTCAGAGGTCACCCCAACATTATCGGCTTTACAGTTCCATGCGGATCTGCCTCATGAGACAGTTGTAAGTATTTACAATTACCTTCATCAAGGAGCATAACTATACTATTGAGTTCTATGAAAAATTCAGCGGGTGGGTCTTTTAGTATAGTGATTTAGTTTTGGTTGGATCCTTGTATACTTGTAAAGAAATATGTTGGAGCGCCGCGTCTAAAAGTGGACTTAATCCCGATGCAATACCTTTTGTTATTAACGCGCTAAAATATCATCTGGCTAGGTCAATAGTGTAGTCAGTTCGAGAAAAAAAAACTTTCTTCAAGTTGATAGTCTGCCATTAATGATCATTCTATTATCATCAGTATAGTGTATTTCAGCACTACATTTGAGTATATTATTACTAACATCAGTTTAGATATTCAGGCAATTTACTTTTAAAAATTTATTAAATATGTAATTCATATCATTTCACATATAGTAAGAAGCTGTTGAAAATGGCGGAACATATATGGATGATATAATTTCTGTTACTACAATTTTGTCGGTCTGCTGTATCTCATTTAAGGGTGCGTTATTGGCAACACGCCCTGATTCACAAGGTGTCCCGATTCAATTCTGAGGTATAGTTACTTGTCAGTAACTAACCTAACTCAGGGCTTGTAGTCGTGTTTGTGATCTGTAGACGGCTATGGGTTGCAGTGATTATTAATTACACAGTAATTGGACTGCATTTGTATATCAATTAAATCTTTTCAAAATGTATAGTACCTATAAGCCTTCACAATGATTCTGTTGTAGTTTATCGTGTTTCGGAATTTGCCATTGTAGATCTGTATATATTGCTACTCGGTAAGTGACTTGTAGGTAGGTAACAGTGCATACTGTCAGTGGATTGTAAAATTCCTTTGGATTACATTATGCCGTCAAATAACCGTTACTTAATCTTGCTATAACATAAAAACCATCTAAGCTTGATTGGGTGTTGCTGGATCCAGATAATTACGTCATAGTACCACTATGTATTTTAATTTTAAATAAGCGCTTTCGTTTACAGGTTCTATATCATATACATTTTCGTCCTCCGATACAAAGTTTTGCTGAAGGTGAAGAGTTAAAATCGCCGTCAGAGGTCACCCCAACATTATCGGCTTTACAGTTCCATGCGGATCTGCCTCATGAGACAGTTGTAAGTATTTACAATTACCTTCATCAAGGAGCATAACTATACTATTGAGTTCTATGAAAAATTCAGCGGGTGGGTCTTTTAGTATAGTGATTTAGTTTTGGTTGGATCCTTGTATACTTGTAAAGAAATATGTTGGAGCGCCGCGTCTAAAAGTGGACTTAATCCCGATGCAATACCTTTTGTTATTAACGCGCTAAAATATCAAATCAAATAATAAATATTGTGATTCCCCAATGGTCGTGACCCTTTCGAACTGGGGCTCCCCCTTATGGTGGGGTTCCTAATTATTGGACATCTTGTTACCCTATTATTACATTACTGTTCTTACTTCATTGCTGATGATTGTAATGATAGATGTACACGATCAAGTCTATAACCAAATCGAAGTAAGAAGAGTCACTATTACTTATTTTCACCATGTGTAGGGTGGATAGGTTGCAGTCCGACGCAACGTCTAGATTCACTAAATATATTGAAACATTATAGCCGAATGCTACAAGTAAAATGTAATAAACTTCAGTTTGAAGTCTGTCTATAATAGGTTCTTATTCCTTCCTGGAAAATTACGTGCATCGTTTAACACTCAGTGGAGTTTTGTAATCAATACGATAAATTGTACTACACAGTAGTAAGCTGTACAATATGCTGATATTGTTTCTCAGTTGACAATTGCTCTAGCTCTGACGTCTTCCAGATATACGTCATCAGTAGATCAATGTACACCAAGTGTAAATATACGTCATCCATAGATCTAGTTGCACCAAGCGTAAGTATACGTCATCCATAGATCAAGTTGCAAAGCGCGTATTCAAAAGTAAATTCGATACTTCATCAAATAACATCTTCCTCATTTAAATGTCTGTTAGTATTAGGTATTAATTTAATCACTATTGTAACCATTACTATAACTAGGTTACTTTCGATAGTTTTTTTTGGTATTACCGGTTTTAAATCGAGTTTATTTTTATGTTCACGTAATATTCAATACTTTTTTATAATATTTACATTAATATAATGTTTTTTAGATCTTATTTAAAGTACAGGTTATTATTACTAGGTCCATTTCAAAAAATATCTTTTCGATATTACCGTTTGTAACTGAGTCGATCTAATAGTCTAAATTTCACAACAAATTAACTTGCACTAAAAATGCAATAATCATAGTAACGTGTTATTTAAATAATCAGTGTAACCTTATGATTTTTTGACGAGAAACTTCATTGAATTGACTTAATTTTTTTTCTAAATACAAGTATATTATAACTACTATTTTTATTTATAGAGGTCGATGTGTATTGTAACTGCAACGAATACACGGAAAGTTCACTTATGCGCGTGAGAATAATAATTATACAAACCGCATATATTGATAAAGCTATCGAAGTTATGATGATGTTTCCTGTTATGGGAATATGTTTATTCAAAATTGAAAACGTTGAACGTTATTTTTATATTTATCTCGTTGTGTAGATCATAAATAACAAGATTAAACTTAACGGTAAAGTAGGTTATCAAAGGTTCACTGTCTGTTGTGCTTATCGATAGTTCATAAGGATATTTTGGTACATCCCAATAGTTATAAAGCATATATAAATATGGATGTCGATATATCTGTTTTTTTTTTTTTGTAATTGAGATGTTATTTTTTTTATATTATCATTCTTACTATAAATGCTCACTAGGTGGCGTTGTGCTTTACTTTGTTTTTTCGTTTTATGTTGTAACAAGTTTTTGCCCGCGGTTTTGCTCGTGTTGATGTAGGTTTGTCTATCCCTC
>MU160178.1:63835-99768 GCA_015888305.1 Antheraea pernyi
TCTTTAAAGAGCGTTTCTGTAATTGTACATAGTCTCACAATTCTATAGTTCTTTAATACCATTATAAAAAACGCGTGCGGAGCTGCGGGTACTACTAGTAATAAATATAAACAAGAAAAAGACGAATATAGTAATAACGTGTATTTAATAATAAAACTATTCTGAATACGACTGTACTACAACTAGCACTGACACTGACACACGTCAACTTGGGTACTATATAGAAGAGGTACGAGCGAGGTATAGCGAGCCTGCTTCCCTTTCACCTCATCTGCGCATCTACTTGAGAGCGGTTAAAAAGTTTGACGCGGACTATAACTAAGCTTGGGGATGATTTGGTTAAAATAACATCAGTGGGAGTTAACTGGGGTAGGTGATTGGATGAACGATGATATTGAATTTTCATTGTTACACTGCTGCTCGGGTTCGTGCACGTATAGAATTTGCGCGAAGTGAGCGTACATCTGATGCGTGCGTGTTCTACGGGCACGGGCGTCCGCGGCGGCGTTGAGAGCGGGGTGCACGCTGTGGGTACGCGTTGGGCATCCGCGCAACTAGACGCGTCGCGCGCGCTCTGCCGGGCGTTGTGCCGCGCGCTCGCAGCGACACCAGCCCACAACCAACACAGAGGGTTCACTTTCATGTACGGCGAGTCCGGCACGCTTCTACCACAGTATAAATATAAGAGACAGTACGGAAGCTACATACAAATGCTCGAAAACGGCTCACGCATGTTTGTGGGTGTTTGTAGGTAGTTTCCGTACTGTCTCTTATATTTACACTGTGCTTCTACGCTCGCTTCATCCACCATTGTTTCGGTTTCAGTGCGTTTTTGGTTTCGCTTTGTGTGTTTTTTTTTCTCATCTCAGGCCAGTTTTTGGATTTTTTGCGTTGTTCTCTTTGGTTGTTTTGTTCTTTTTTGTTTCTGTTTGTCGGTGTGCAGTGGTGGGTTTTCTTTTTGGTTTGTAACGGTTTTTTTTTGCTATCGGCATATACATGCGCAGGTTTGTATGGAATTTTATTAATATGAAAAGAAAACTGAGTCCCAAGTAAATGCACTCTCTGCGATATACTCATTACAATGACAATATTGTGTAAAATATTTTTATTGCACGCTTTATTCGCGTTCGAGTCTTTTCTATGGCACTTGCCTATTTAGGTGTCGGATTGTTCCATGAACTATTCAAATAAATTAAATATAAAACACACACGAAAATGCTACACTTATAAGTCACATATAGGTAAGTGGATTTCTCAAGGAATTGTATTTGAAAACAAAACGGTTGCTAACACTTGCCAGCCTTATCATTTGAATATCATTTGAATATCATTGCTTCTTTCTTTGTATGGACATTATTTATATAATGTTAAAACTGTTATAATAACCCTTTCATAATACAGAATAATTATAATAAGTTAAAATCATAAGGGTTGACCATTGCGCAAGATTAAAGTTCATTACTTGAAGTAAGGGCTATTACATTTTGTTTTTTTTTGTGTATATGTATTTATTAAGAAAACTTGATAAAACTTTGTCGTTTGATTTTTACGAAGTTACAATAAACGGACACAAAGTACATCCAAATTTAAAAACGATTGTTTGCAAATTACACCATTTATTATATACTGAAATTCGACCCACAACTTTCAGGGCGGCGGCAGTAGTAAGGCAATGGCTTTAACACGCTGTTTGTACAGTTTATATACCTTTTAATATAATAAAATAAATTACCATATAATCGAATATGTAGGTCTGTAATAAATAAATAATATGAAGGTCACATAGAGATTCCCCAGCCATAACGTCTCAGAAAACATCCTATTCTGACCATTCTATTTAGCCCCATAAATGTTAAAGAACCTGATTTTTTTTATATCAAAAGAGGTAAACGGACAGCCGGGTCATCAGATGTTAAGTAATCACTACCATCCATAGACACTAGCAACACCAGGGGAGTAGCAAGTGCGTTGCCAACCTGTGTATGGGAGAGGCGAGAGGGAAACGCAACAATGCGAGCACTGTTACTTCATGTCGGTTTTCGGTGAGAGGGCGAGTCGACCCCTTCATGCTGAAACCAGTAGGAGCTACAGCGTGGCTCTACCACCCAATAGAATCAAATTGCCTGATTTCAATAATCTTTTGTTTACATCTTTTTTATATCATATAAAAAACCTGATGTTAAGTGATCACCACCGTCCATAGACACTAGCAACACCAAAAGAGTCTACTTTGTATAAGTAGCTGGTGTGCCAAAACCACTGTTTTATAGAGTGCTTTGTCTTGCAGTGATAGTGTTTCATTAAATATGTTTGACATGAAACAAATTGGCTGTGGCTCTGTTAACTAATTCAGAGTTTATAAATAATGTGCCACTGACGCCGCAAATTTAGTAGCGCGGTTCCGTTGTCCATGAACGTGTCAGTAGTCTATACCGTCCTCTAATATGTATAAAATTAATTGAAAATATACTATAACAATAATATTTAATCAATTACTAATATAGGTTTCTTACAAGTAACTTTGACCTAATTAAAACGCGATGTAAACGACTGACGCGTTCGTGCACAACGAGACCGTGCTAGTAAATATGCGGTGTCAGTGTCATAAAAGCGTCAGAATTTTCTGTGTCACAATAACGTCAGAATTTACTACAATGTTCTAAAATGTAACGATTTATTGACAGCGATGAAATGGATCCGTCACACGCGTATATACTGTTCAAAGTACTGGAACAGTACTACCTGGCAACGGATTCGATCGCGTACCCGCTGCCGCAGGGGTTCAGTTCGTTCTTCACGTATCTCGGATATCGTACACTCCCGTTCCACGCGTTCGTTCAGTACGTACACAGGAATGTGTTCGAGCTGCAGATCGATGTGATGAAAGCCATCATTGCATGTACGTATTTATACCTATATTTCCAAACTTTCATGGATTTCGTTTCAAAAGAGTGGGGGTAGTCCATTGACTTTCATTTCATTAAATGTGTCGTACAATTCAGTGTCACCCATCTCCTGCACTCTGATTCATTTTTTTATAGGTTTAAGCGTTTGACTACAATCTCATCCGATACGACATGACGACGTGGTCTATGATGGTAAACGCACCATTCCTAGAGGGGACTGGCTGTCAAGTGCGTGTGCCACACAACACACCAACAGGTGCTTGGTGATAGATTATCAACTTGAGGATGGTAGCTAGCCAAGCGGATTTAGATAAAACCCTACCAACAGACTATGGTTTAATCACGGTGTCTTCCTTCGCCGGACCTTTAGTTTCATCGATTCGATCCAACGTCCATCGATACTGACGCACACACTATCAAATTAACTCATCGTCCTTGTTACTACTTTTAGATTAAGTAAGAAAATAATAGATACATCGTTTTGAGATGACCGTCACGGCAAAGTGACTGCACTATGCCTGATGGTAAGTACAGTACAGTCCAAAAATTATGGCGACCCCCGAGTGACACACTATCCATCGCCGGTCGCCGCTGTCATGCCGGCCTGCGAATAGCTGGATATGCACAGGCTAATCCGGAAATGTGATCCGCTGAAGCAAAACACTATGACGGGCTTTTTCGCCATATACATGGTGGTTGCGACCCAGTCAGGCTGTAAAACCCTACCACCCCGCTTTCGCCATTGCCTCGTTCGTTATTCAGGAGGGTGCACCACGTGCAGGTGAGGTTGGCTTGGGTGTCTCAAGTCTTATGATGTCATTCGACACCGCTTACACCTCAAAAAAATTCTTAATAAAATTTACCATAAGACGCTTTTTTTGTCAATACATTTTTCAATACCTGGGATGTTTCAAAGATTTTGACGAGGAAAAACATCGTGATGAAACCGCAGCGAAAAATTCGCAGCTATTTTTTGGCAATTTCATCTGTTCACAGTCCTATTTACTGGCTACTTTTTCCAAATGAGGTCTTCGAATACTATTTTAATAAGATTGAGTATTGATTTAAGACACCATAAAAAGAAAATTGGCTATAGAGACTTCTCTCGCTGTTTGATACTGTTAATCTGAGGAATCGTTAACTTTGTACACGTTAATTGCATTACAAAATATAATAAAAATAAAAGGAGACTTCCAACAGTAAACTGAATTTCGATAAAACTAAATATTGAACTATTTTACAGATTTAATATATTAGGTCTTTGTTGTTTCGTTAACTTCGTTCGTTAACTTTGTACACGTTAATTGCATTACAAAATATAATAAAAATAGAAGGTACCTTTCCTCTCCTTCCAACAGTAAACTAAATTTCGATAACTTGAACTATTTTACAGATTCAATATATATTATAGGAAAATTAATAAATTGGTTACACATACATAGGTAAAAAGGATGAGAATAAAACGAGAGTGAATAACAAGTTGCGACTGATCCAATTGGTGGGGGAGGGGAGAGCGCGTCGTGCGCTCGCCGCGTGGCCGCACCGCGCCGCGCTGGTGGTGCGCGCGCGCGACCACGCCGCCACGCTGCTCAGCGGCGAGCCCTCCGCCCACCACGAGCACACGCGGCACCGCCCCGTCAGGGACACAGGTCACACACCCAGACCAAACCACCCCGCCCCCTATCTCCATGCTCAGCAAAAATAACAAATGCTGTTACCCCTCTGCCATGCTTATGTAACCATTTGTATAAGTATTTTTAAAACTGTTCTGGTTATATAAATAAATATTACTGTCAACAATCACCACCCAGACACCAAACCCTCCGTTCAAGTATTACCTATGCAGAATTATTGTAATTTCTGAACCCCTGCTAAGCAAAAGTAAGCAATACTCTTACCACCTACTCCCTCCCCCTGCCGTTCTTTCGTAAATATTCATAGAAGTACTAGCGGGTTCGGCGTTCGTTGTTCCGCCCTGGTAATAAAAAATATATAGACAAATTATATGCTTAAACCTTACTCATCGATCACTTTATCTACTGGTGAAAACAGCATGAAAATCCGTTTAAGTAAAGTAGTAGTTTTTGAGTTTATCGCGAACAGACAGATGGTAATACATGGCGAGGACTTAGTTTTATAGTAAGTAGTAATTTTGTTCTGGTTAAATAAATATATATTGTTGATGTTACCTAACCAAGATATCCCATCCCTCATGTCATCAAAAACAACCAAGCAAATTAAGAATATCAGTGTTTACGTAATACCCGAATGGATACAACGCAACGCTTATAACTTTGTATTGGAGTTTTTGACGGGATCTTGGAATTTCATGTAGTAGACTTTATATTTTATTCCTAATCTTGTGTTATTTCGCTCTATATATTATGTATTATTCGTGGTGTTTTACGTAATATAGTTTCATTATTGTGCATAAGTCAAGTGGATCCGAAATAATACCAAGGAAAAGTAATAAATTGGTTACACATATAAGGTAAAAAGGATGAGAATAAAACGAGGGTGAACAACAAGTTGCGACTGATCCAACTGGTGGGGGAGGGGAGAGCGCGTCGTGCGCTCGCCGCGTGGCCGCACCGCGCCGCGCTGGTGGTGCGCGCGCGCGACCACGCCGCCACGCTGCTCAGCGGCGAGCCCTCCGCCCACCACGAGCACACGCGGCACCGCCCCGTCAGAGACACAGGTCACAGACCAAACCACCCCGCCCTCTATCTCCATGCTCAGCAAAAATAACACATGCTGTTACCCCTCTGCCATGCTTATGTAACCATTTGTATAAGTATTTTTAAAACTGTTCTGGTTATATAAATAAATATTACTGTCAACAATCACCACCCAGACACCAAACCCTCCGTTCAAGTATTACCTATGCAGAATTATTGTAATTTCTGAACCCCTGCTAAGCAAAAGTAAGCAATACTCTTACCACCTACTCCCTCCCCCTGCCGTTCTTTCGTAAATATTCATAGAAGTACTAGCGGGTTCGGCGTTCGTTGTTCCGCCCTGGTAATAAAAAATATATAGACAAATTATATGCTTAAACCTTACTCATCGATCACTTTATCTACTGGTGAAAACAGCATGAAAATCCGTTTAAGTAAAGTAGTAGTTTTTGAGTTTATCGCGAACAGACAGATGGTAATACATGGCGAGGACTTAGTTTTATAGTAAGTAGTAATTTTGTTCTGGTTAAATAAATATATATTGTTGATGTTACCTAACCAAGATATCCCATCCCTCATGTCATCAAAAACAACCAAGCAAATTAAGAATATCAGTGTTTACGTAATACCCGAATGGATACAACGCAACGCTTATAACTTTGTATTGGAGTTTTTGACGGGATCTTGGAATTTCATGTAGTAGACTTTATATTTTATTCCTAATCTTGTGTTATTTCGCTCTATATATTATGTATTATTCGTGGTGTTTTACGTAATATAGTTTCATTATTGTGCATAAGTCAAGTGGATCCGAAATAATACCACGGAGCATGGATTCTAACTTGCCACAAAAACTACCTGGAAAATTCTAAGAAGAGGGCCATCGTCTTGTTACTTTATTGAAATGATCGCAAGAAACTTGTCATTACCCACTCGACAATGGCAGTAATAATCTACTAGTAGATTGGTTGCCAAAAGAAAGTACTATGTAACCATATTTTTTTGTAATTTCTGACCGCCTTTCCCCCTGCTCAGCAAAAGTAAGCAACATTCTTACCTCCATTCCGTGCTTACGTAAACATTTATATAAGTAATTTTAAATTTGTTCTGGTTGAATATATACATATTGCCGGTGTAATTACCACCCAGACCACCCATCCCCTATGTCATCAAAAATAAGCAAATCTTCGGAACCCACATCAATGCTTATGTAATACTTGAATGGCCCCCAAAACAGCACGTACAACTTAATACCATGTGAAATAAATAGAACTGCTATGAAATATATCAGTCTTGTGTCTATTACCATGTCTTATTCCATCACAGGGGCACAGGTAACTCGCTCACTAATGATACTAAGAGAAAAAAAAACTGTGCATACAACTCTGTATCATGTGACAAAAGTAGTACTTCTATTAAGTATATCTCAATCTGGTGTCTGTTATCATATCTTATTCCATCTTACACTGTCTTTAGTCATTAACACCTTTATATAGAGTATATAGGTTTTTAAAAACAAACTAAAACAAAAAATACCAAACAGGTACACCTTACAATGTAGTACAAGGAATCGGCGAATAGATGGCTTTAAAAATAATTACTGTTACTTGACAGTGTAAAATCAATTTCATCTCCAGGCATTAGACGTTTCATATGAAAATAAAAATAATATTGATTTTATAGGTATAGCAGCATTACCGTCTGGAGAGCGTCTGTCCCCTTTGGACACGTTTCTAGATCTACTGACAGCGAAGGCCAGCCTCAACGAACTCGATTTCAATCTTATCATCGAGGCTACATTAGCCTCTGTACAACCAGACGCAGCTGCATAATCATAAACTAGAGATTGTGTACAAGTTTCATTTTTATTTTTGATCTCATATACATGCAATAGCATTAGAACTATCTTTATCCTGTCCATGTGAAGACCATTATTCTGGTTTCCTAAAAAGCCCGAAATATCTAGATAAAAGTAGTTCAAAAAGACACTGGTAACTTTGTTGGGAAAGGTAACCATTTTCATTTTTATAACTTTTATGAATGATCTCAGTGCCTCTTGATGCTAAGTAACAATGTTAAGGCACAGGCTATACATAAAAATTGTGTCGTCATTAAGTGGAACTAGTAGTTTACATCGACGGGTGTTTTAGTGATAGATTTTCAATTTAAGAACAACACCAAACATGGACATTCACCCTCCGGCCTAGCATCGTCTAAAGTATATAAGTATTATTCACAATGCAAAATTATGTACTACAATGCATACGTAGCTTCCACAAGACATAAACGTATTCAACACTACACTAGCACATTTTACAATGCACAAGCAATTTCCGCAAGACACAAACGCATTCCACTCTACACAAGCATCTTTTACAATGCACATACATTTTCCACAATGCACAAGCACTTTCCACAAGACACAAACGCAGTCCACTCTACACAAGCATATTTTACAATGCACAAGCACTTTCCGCAAGACATAAACGCATTCCACTTTACACAAGCATCTTTTACAATGCACATGCATCTTCCACAAGACACAAACACAAGCGTTTTTCATAGTGCACAAACAATTTCCACAATACACAAGCATTTTTTATAGTGTACAAACAATTTCCACAATACACAAGAATTTTTTATAGTGTACAAACAATTTCCACAATACACAGACACCTACCACAATAAACAAATACCTTACACAGTACACAAGTACCTACGACAATGCATACGCATTATGCTATATTTATACTGAATTAAATTATTTTAACTCTGATTCGATGTTCGTAAAAAAGAAGGTATAAATGTGTTACTGTGATTATCTGATAAAACTATACTACAGACGAAATCAAGGTGGTTTTAATTTGTTTTTAAAACCATGTATTTAGAAAAAGTATTATGTAGTTTGATTTATGCCATTGAATATGTAAAGACCAGAACAACTTTTTTCAGTCTACTTAATAAAGTTTCTCTCGTAAATAGTAAACCAATAAACTATCTAAACACTTAAATAATGCCAATGCATAATTTTAATAACATTCGAGTATTTTTCATTTAAAAATTAAATTGCGACATAAAATGAGTACATATATTTTTTTTAATTAAAATTGTACACTTATTTAGTCTGCCAGTGGAGTAGTAGTCATCAGTGTAATTTAAAACTACAAAAAAAAAGATTGTATATATAATCTGTCATAAAAAAATTCATGTGTCTATTTATGCACTTCATTTTATATTCATAAAAGTCATACTCTTTTGGATAGAGAGTTAGGATTTGTATGTTAGTTATTATACTTTATATGCATTCCATAATATAGGTATTATCTTGTCATGTGTAATTACCAAAGAAGCACAAACATTATATTATTGACCGTAACATGTTATTCCTTGTGCAATTAATTAGTGCAATATTAATTATATAATAAAACTCTTTAGAATAACTGTTGTGTATTCATTTATTATTGTATTGTATGTATTGATTACAAATTATAATATTAAGTGACACAGAAGAAGAGAAAATGACACCTGTAATCGAAAGAATTACTTGTTTTAAGAGACCTTGTATGGTTTGCCTATGAATTGATTGATATAATTTTTATATTCGTAATGTTGATTTCTATGATTTTTCTATATTTTAATACTGCAAAGAAGTGCTGTCATTGTGGTATGACACTGGAGTTTAAAGCTGGTTGATATGCACAGAAATTATGAATCTTTATTATTAACATATTAACTTAGATTATATTAAGAGAATTTATGAGAATAGCAAATATAATTTCTATGTCCCCATGACAAATTGTTATCATGTATCAATTGTAAAATGGATTGTAAGTGACCCAATGTGCTCTCTGCTGTTTCTTGTCATCTTTATGTGAAGTAAATAATGATTTATACACATCACTTGCTTGAGGGTCCTTAGCAATACTGTAATCTTTCTTTGTTTTCTTGTATGACGGGTCCTGCACTAATTCTGTTGAAAAAGCTCTCTTAGAGGAACCAAAATGCCCTCTAGCCTGCTTATTTGGATTGAACTTTGGCAATGAGAGTGGTATTGTGTCAGTTTCCTTCTTCACAGTGCTGCTTGGTCCTGCTTCATTTTCAACTTTTACTTCTGTAGTTATTTCCGTTGTAGAAGCTGATGTTGATGGTGTGTCAATAGAAACTTCTGTTTTTATTTCTGCCTTTTCAACTTTTTCAGCCTTAACCTTTTTTGAATTTTTGCGGTTAGAGATTCTGATTGTCATTTTGGTCTTAAGTTGCTCAATATCCTCCTCTGTTCCATTAAGAACAACAATATCATTTTCAATAAAAGGTTGCTGGCACTGAAAAAAAAAACAATTACCATATTAATTTTCTTGAATTTCAATAATATTAATAATAATCTCGTAATATATGTTTATACCATATGACATAGATTCTGCTTGACTTCTTTTAATGCACGTTCAGCTAACACACAGCCACAACTCCATAGGAAAACGAAACGGAACTTGCCAGTCATCTCAATACCGCTGATGGGACAGATGTATGGGGCACTTCCAGTTCCTACTGTACCCTCAGAGTGCTCTGTCGCAACAAAGGCAGGGTTCTTGACTAATTTCAGGTCTTTAATATCCTGAAAATTAATTTATAATATTAATAACTGAAATATATTAAATAAGAAGACACTGTAGAAACACTAAGTGTTAACTTTATCAATGCATATTTAGTGTAATTAGATGAACTCCAACATATATTGGGTTATCTCACAACTCATATAGAGCTTCATAAACTAAGTTAATTCTCAACTTATCATTTTAATAATAATATAGTATACACATTAAGTTCATGAGCTTTTCAAAGATCTCTGTTTCAGCATTTCTTTTATTAAGCTTAATTTCACTCTAATCTAGTATTTTTTTAACACTTGTACCTTGTACCTAACTCTATTACTAAGTAAATGATATGATCTCAACCATATATGAATATGTTATTATCATGATCAGTGGGTTTTAAAGCCTATGCAATATGCCACCACTACATTGATTTCTGCCTCAATGAAGAACTATTGTTATTATTTTGTTCCAGTTTGAAGCCTGTGTTTGGTAACACACACTTGACTTTATACCCAAATCTATTTCAAAGATCGTTTAAAGTTGTTAATACATAAAACAGGCTTCTAACACTCAACACCAGGTGAATTGCATGCCTGTTTACTACTTCAGAACATAAGAAAATGGCAACTTGCTAATGTTGAAAAAAATAGATACCAAAATGCAGAGCAATAAGGGGTGAAAAATTTGATATAAAAAAGTGGAATTGAAAGAGCTATTATTACCTTAAGGTTTTTAATGTGATTGATTGATTCAGGTTTCCTTTCCTTGTCCAGTAGAGCTTCAAGAATTGAGCTTTTGCTATAAAGTCTACCTAAGCCGCAGGCAACTATGGGTTCCTGTAGTGGTTGTTGGGACAAAGCGCAATTGCGCCACTTGAATGAACGCTCAGCATCTTTATCTTTCTGAGAAAAATATATACACAATGAGCACAAGACGTTGAATGATGTAAATACCATTACAGATGTTACAGTAACGAACCTGTTCAGGCTTCTTTTTTAATCGAACTAATTCATCCCTACGGGGTATCGTACCGCCATCGCAACCCATATCTCTAAATTCTTAGATGATTTATAATGAAGAACTTGGTTGTTTATGTTTCACAATTGTGAAATGTCAAGATGACTGTATTTTCCATTTTGCAGGAGCCCTACTCTATGTATACTCTGTGGTAGGTGGGTGACAGAAATAAAAATTATATCACCAATGTAGAGGAATGCGGATTTTAAAATTTGATGTAGCTATATACATATAAAAGTAATTGAAGTTGATGATGATCACTGTTTTATATTAAATTATATATTTATTTCATTTTTTTAAACCTCATAGAAGACATCCACCAAGAGAATAGCCCTACACCTAAAACTGAAAAATCTGTAGCTGTATTAGAAATTATTCTGTGGTCTACATTTACAACCATTTAGTCAAAATATTTATTATTCAATTTGTAAGGAAAGAGAAATGAATTCAAAATTCTGTAGACAACTTAAAATCTACTATTTGTTAGCTATATAAGTATTCCAGCAGTTGTTTTCCAAAATAGTACTAATTTTAGGCCTGTATGTATTACATTACGTATCTTTCGATTTTTTATCTGCTAACAACACTAAACCTCCGAAGAAGATATGAATAGTTCGTGAAACTTTTTTATAAATATATAAAACAACAGAAATTTTACTGATAATATCAGTAGCATAATGCCAGAAATGAAAAATATAGAAATTGAGAGGGTACCTGAAAATGGATCGGATTATGATTGCAGCCAAGACAGTATAGATAGCAAATCGGATGCGACTAGAAATACAAACAAGAAGAAAACGAGGAAAAAAGGCATTATATATTTATCTACCATAGCTCCTTATATGAATGTTGCGAAGATACGAGAAACATTTAGTGAATTTGGCGATATTGGTCGAATTTATCTGCAACCAACAGCCAGTATGTATTTAGAGGTTATGTTTATAAATGCATGATGTTGGTATTTATTTATATTCTGTCTTATATCGATAATTTGTTTCCTGCTAAAAGATTGTCAGCATGCAACCTCAATAATAAACTTTAAATTCTTGGTAATATAGTTCCTACTATATTATGGTATTTCACACATTACCTACTGATAATTCTCTTCAAACTTAAATGTACTACTAAGTACGTGCAAACTTCGATCAACAATAACTAGATAAAGGGTCACGTACAAAATCGAAGTTAAAAGCTGTCCGCGTAAATATATACTTGTGTAGCTATCTGTTTACTAAGAAAGGGAGAAAAAAGTTTTAAAACAGTTTTAAGTTCAACCTAATTACAACCATAACACCTAATAATAAAGTCACAAATGTTCAAAATATTATCTAATACTTACGATTACACGAGCAAAGCAATAAATTACTCCCCTCACAAATGAAAAGACAACATAAACAACAATTAGTGTGAATTCAACTTTAACATGCAATGAATAAATTATTTTTTCCCGTTATTGTGCGTGGTTGAAGAGCCTTGGCCAAACATTTGTACCACAGGTATAAAATCGGTAATTTTGTTCAAAATTTGATATTATTTGTTAGTTTAAAGCTTAAAATATAACTTATTCAACATGTATTTATCGAAAGTAAGATACTCTGGCCGTTAAATTGCTTTTTCGGGTTTTATTTTTGCATCTTTTGAATACACTGCGGCATGTGAAACGTGCTTACATTGGCTGTGTTTCAAACAAACTAAACAAAATAAGGGCACACATTCAAGTGAGCTCTTATTTACCGAGACGTATTTTTCGCGCCAACCCATTATCTAGTTATTGTTGATCGAAGTGTGCAAATCAGTAAGATATTCCTATAGTCTTAATTCTAAGTCCACCAGATGTAGTATGAAACAATATTTCAGAACCAGGTGAAAAGCGGAAACGAGTCCCAAATCAGTTCTCAGAAGGATGGGTGGAATTTCAAAAGAAAAAAATTGCTAAGGAAGTTGCGGCAAAATTGAACAACACAAAAATTGGCACAAGAAAGAAATCCCGTTACTATGATATGATATGGAATATAAAGTATATTCCAAGGTTCAAATGGATACATTTAAGTGAGAGATTAGCATATGAAAGGGCTGCAATGAAACAGAGATTAAGAGCAGAAATTGCTCAGGCTAAGAAGGAGGCCCATTACTTGCAGAGTAATGTGGAGAAGAGTAAGAAAATTAAGAAGAGAAAAGCTCTCGAGGCTCAATAACTTAATTATCAACATGCTCATTCTTTAACAAATAATTCGCATATATTTTACTGTATTACCAACTACAGTTGACTGAAACTGAAATATAGATGACACAATATATGGCCAGCTCTTTTCAGTCCACTGTAGGGCACAAGCTATTTTTATGCTAGTCTTGTCTAGGTTTCCCAAAATGTTTCTGTTGTAGTTGCCCATCTTCTCATTGGTCTTTCCACAATTTACGTGCCCTCTCTTTGTCAACATTTGGTCAAAAACCAACTCAGTAGGGACTGTCATTGCAATAGACCAAGTAGTGACTTACACAATATTGTTTGATTTCAGCTATACGCACATGAATGTCCTGCATTTTAGAGTTCTTTTTTTAACATCAATAGTCACATTCTGACAGACTCAGGGTCTGTCACATGTCTCAGAGGTAGATTCTATTAGTCAGACAGAATTTGTCCAGGCTAGAATAGTTTAAGATGTCTCATATTTAGATTTATTAAACCATACAACATGTATAAGTGAACTTAAATATTACAATAGTCTTTCTTTCCAACTGACGAGCATTCACACATTCACAGTTTGACCAGACTACTAAGGCAAGAAGGCTCTCTGCCACTTGGCAACAAGTTCAAGGGCTGAAGATTGGTTTGGATGCAGTATCGTCTTACAATGGTTTTATGTTGATTGTATACTTCTACATATTTGCCACTAAGATCTTGGTGTTCCATAGACTTAAATAAAATGTTGCTTTGTTCATTTTGTTTGTTTTTATTTACATATTACAATGCCAAACAGTTATAATTGTTTCTGCACTTAAAGTGGCCCGACTAACAGTTCAATAAGAATATTCATTTTGCATTTATTTTTGTCCAAAATTTACTCTCCCACTGATAATTTCCTCTACACGCATTCTCTCTTTACAAGTCAGAGGATCTGGTGTTAGTTTCTGCATATATCTTCGTGGCGGTATCTTGTGTGAGAGGATGCCTTGTGAAAACTCTCTGTGCACCCTGACACCATCTAGAGCATTGGATTGAAGACGTTCGAAGCTATGTAGTTCTCGCATGAACTGATTGCGTTGGGCTACCTTCGCCCAATGGTATCGGTGGCGACAAACTACAAGACTAAAAGATTAATTATTTTTCTTTATATGACTAACATTCAAAACATTAGAATATACAGGATGAATACTCAAAATTTCTTTGTTAGTGCTCACTTATCTTATTAGACTTATCGGATTAAGCTGTGCATTGCTTACCAGTTAATCTTAAGAGTTTATTAGCTACATGATTAATTATGAATATGACTACTTTAAAAAACATGGTACTATAAATCATGTAAATACATAATTACATAGGGTAACTTAATTATCACATTGTATAATTGTGATGGCTGATTATTCGCATTCATGAATTTTTATTAGATTTGATATCTCTGCGTTTAATCTGACGCCTGAAGCACGGTTCAACTACCAATTTATTTTGTTTTAATTTGTATAAGTACTTCAAATTTTGTATATTTGAAGTACCTACGTAGGAATGAATGAACAGCGAAATGAAATATTGGACGGAAACATATTTTCGTGCTATTGTGACGCCCAACATATCTTAAAACATTTAATTTATTACTTAGAATTTAAAATCGTGAAAGCCTCGTAGTTTTACGGGGTTCTTATTTTTATACTTGTTTATACATATTGCTCTTATGTGTCAGTAAATATGATTTATAAATTTGCCCTTACGTTGACTAGTGAATATTAGGCAATGCTGAAGTTTGTAAGCTATGAGGCAGACGATGAGAAAATATGTTTAAATTATGTTTTAGCCTAACGTGTTAGCGTAACCATTACGTTAAACTTTCAGAAGGTTTCTGAAGTAACTGACTCCCCATTCTGTTGACTTTGCTTTGTTGTGCGGTTGTGAAAGCTACTTTATAAAAGCAGAAATTAACAATAGCTGCAGACCAAGTTAGAAAAATAACAATATTTGCTGCATTAAATGTGTGGTTTGTTGCCACTGTTCAACTGCCACTATTAGACTGGTAACGTGGTCGCTGAATGGTCGTATACTTCAATTGAATGAATCTACGCCTGAAGTGTCTGCTTTACCATCAATTATTGTGGTATACCACTATTGGTGTATGTATGTTTGTCGCTACAAATTCATGTCACCGCCCAAGCCTTAGTTGATTCGGTAAATATATTTCCAGGGTAGAATCAATCCAAACTAATATATTTACGCTCTAAAGGCTACTTACTAAGCTAAAGCCAATTTAGTATAAGAAGGGTAGATGCTGACATCAGATCTTGCTAATTCAGGGTAACCAGGGTATAAAGGGATACGCCGTTTCTTCTCAAGTGGGTTTGACATTATACTTATTTGTTGTGATAACTTTACTTTAAATTTACTTATTTCTGATGACACAGCAGGTTTGATAAACCTATAAAGTATAACATATTTTTGTTACTATGACAACAAGCAAAGTATCACATTTATATCGTCTGTGCCGAATCGGTTATTACCGGTTCCCATATTTCTGTTACTATGACAACAAGCAAATTATCACATTTATAGTTTACTAGCTGACACGCGCAACTTCGTCTGTGCCGAATCGGTTATTACCGGTTCCAATTTTATTTCGAAACGCGAAAAATCTTAAAAATCTAGAACCCTTTTTTTTCGAACTGACTACGCTAGTGACCTTGCAAGGTCTTAACAGCTTCACCGGACTATAAAATCTAGAACCCGATTATAGCGACAGTAACCGGATCCAATTACGAATTCAAACTATCCTAGATGTATTGCCAAGAAATGTCTTCCCGGTATCCCCTAGGTTGCTCCTCTGGCCCTCACCTCCGCGCCCCATTTATTATCCTCGTAAGAACACAATTTTACCGGCTTATAGTTTTTATTTTACTACTTTCTAATGGAGTTGCCATCAATTAACATGCCGTAAAAAGTAAACTTTATCTCCATGAAGTTTTGATTTTGATTTAGCCATATTGTTTTTATAAGAAGTTGTAAATTATACAGGAAACCTATATGTAATAACTTTATTTGTAATTAGTAATCATAATATTTATTTTCTTTATCACATAAAATGATTCTGATTCTGAGCTTTGCAAGATGGACTGGAGAGCACGTCTACAAATAGTAGACGCAGCAAACTTGCAGCAGTCACGAAACTTATGGCTTACCAGGAATGTTGTTCTGAATGGAAGCAGATGATTTGCCTGTAATTGGGTTGGATACATTCCAGTTTGAGTTCCATAATAGAAATAAATCAGTCTTGTTTGGGAAGGATAAATCCTGAACATAGGTTTTATAGTGATCAAAATAGCCAGTATGAATAGCTTCTTTAGCGATAAGATCAACATCTTCATTATTCAGGACCCCACTATGTCCTCGTATCCATGTCAGAACTACGTAAATTCCTAAACAATGAAATTGATACAAATGGAATTGATTGGTTGTGATAACTGATATCATAATCTGATCAGTAGTTTCGGTATGCATTGTGGACAAATATAGGTTTTTATATATAAATACTAGCTGACCCGTGCCCACTTCGTTGAACGGTAAACATTTATAAAAAAATTTTACGTTGACTTTTTTGTAGGCATTATCAAGCTTTACAACTTTTCTCTGGAACTCGATCATATATCTCTCATCTTTAAGGCAGCGTTCGACCGTTTTTTGTCAAACTTAAACTTTGCAATTCAGACTACAACAAAAGTCTTTTTTTCAACACCTATGCCTATGATACTCATAAATAACGGTAATCAGTAAAAAAATCGGTTTAGTAGATCCAAATATTACCCTCTACAACCTCACAAACTTTACCTTTTTAGTATATATCTTTAATATTAGTATAGATTATGTATATATATAGATTAGTCTAAGTTTCAAAATGTGGGAAAACCAATTTTAATCCTTCATATGTTTATTTTTTTAATATTTCCAGTTTTTATACACCGAGAACGAAGGTCAAATTTTGCCCTTTATAAGGCTAAATTTTTTATATTTATGTACCTACAAAAGTTGTTGCTTTTATCATTATCGTGCATCGCATCGTGTCGTGGCGCAATGGTGACTTCCTGGCCTATCAAACCCTTTTGTGATAAACATCATTGATAAAACGCTTTTTTTTTTTTTATTGTAGTACGGCAAAATGACTGCACTGTGCCTGGTGGTAAGCACAGTACAATCCAAAAACAATGGCGACCACCGAACGACACAGTATCTATCGCCGGTCGCCGCTGTTAGGCGACCTGCGAAAGGCTGGATATGGACAGGCTGATCCCGAAACGCGTACCCGCAGAAACGAATCACTATGACGGGCTATTTTGCCATATACATGGTGGTTGCGACCCAGTCTGGCTGTAAAACGCTACCACCCCGCTTTCGCCATTGTCTCGTCCATTATTCAGCAGGGTGCACCACACGCAGGTGAGGTTGGCTTGGATGTCTCAAGTCTAACATTCGACACCTCTTACACCCCAATTATTTATTATTTCCAGCTAGTATATGTCTGGTTCATTATTACATGCTATGTTGCTTCCAACAACTGTTAATTTAAAATAATCTACATTAGTATACTTTATGTGATCTTTTATTGAATAATTATATAGTTTGGTAATAAAATAAATTGAAATTAATAACATTTTATTCATACAGCAATAATATTAAATCTACATCGCAGTGCCGTGACGCCGATACAGGTAGCCTTGATTAACCATAAGTTTGTTATATCGGCTTGGAATCATTTAACTATAGCATATTTATTTACATAATAAGTTCGAGAATCAGGACGCGGTCACAGCTGCTACTCTGCTCTTGCAGACACAGTCATTGAATTCGCTTACTAAAACTGAACACAAAAGTGACTTGTTGGGGTTTGTACTGTAGCACTCCAGGACCTGTAATTAAATAAACAGGATATGAATACAATTTTCAATCAATTTTTAATAATAAGATCATGAATAATCTATGATTAATTCATTTATAATTGTTTAATTCATGGTTGGATTTTATTGAAGAAGGTAGCGGGTGACAGAATCTAGTGGAAAATGTAAGAGGAGGCCTATGCCAAGAGATACACTTAACTGCAGGACATACTATAAAATTCAGAAGACTTCTCTTTTTAATTTGATTTAGTAGTTCAGAATAAATGGATTAATATAATAACGTTTCATGAGTCTTGTCAGAGATCTATACTTGATTGGGTTGTGACCACAACACATACGGCGATAAATCTGCAACAGTGATTTTTATGGCCTGTCGCATTTTGAGGTCATCAGAATGGGCTCAATGTTTATTCAGCTGGTCTTTCTGGCTGATATAATAGAGGGGATGTATTGATGTTGCATCTGGTTTTTGGATTGATTTTTTTTTCCAAACTACTTTTGCTATTGGCCTATTAAGGCCTTTACAACTTCAACGGACTACATTGTGATTACCAAGAGGTACAGAGTCATTAGTTTGTCCTGCTACAATGAAAAATAGTGACTGCAGAAAAGACCAGATGTCAGCAGGTTTATGGCATTTGCTAATTAATATTGCGTAATTCAGATATTAATTGATTAATAATGCTATAGATTGACAATGAGGAAGGAACCCAACCAAGCTCTTGATCTATGTAACTTAGTTCTAAAACATTTAAACATTTTTTCTATAGCACTAAAATGCAGTAGGATCCTGAAGTAATGTGAAATTATTCTAATTTGTAATTAAAAGTAAATTACAGTGGTTGTGGGGTTTAACCGTGGAATATCAACCCGATTGTTTGCAGATTTTGTTAGAATTCACATACATTTACTAAATTTAATTAAAATTGGTAACACTAGCAGCTGACAGCGAAGGAAGACATTGTGAAACTGAGCCTGAAAAATGTTTGCATTGTACAATTGTATGTGGGTAAACAGAAGTCTGGATTTCATAGAGTATGAAATTGGTAATACATTGTGAGCTAGTGCTTATGTTCATACCTTCCTTTGGGAAGAGGCTTATGGCTCTGCAATGGGTGTCCTACAGGCTGATGTTGATTCATCAACAATACGACATATAAATAAATAGTACAATATCTATTTACAATAACTCAATTGTCTGCTATTGAGTGTCATGATTCTGATTTAATTAAATCCAAAGGCTAGAATGTTAGATGCAGAATATGACACTATCTTTAGAAAAAATAAAGTGTAACCTTAATACCTATAATTAACTAAATATTTATGAATGCAGTAATATGAACTGGATTTTTCTTAATCTTCCAATAATAATTTATTTAGATGAATATGTATTAAATGATAAAGATAAAATATGAGTAATCTTCATATATTTATCAACAGGTTCTACAGCAGATATTGTGGAAAATTGATAAGGAAATGATAAAAGCAGAGGTGATTAAATAAAAACAAAATTATTTTATTTCCATTTGTCCAGTATAGTAAATGGACGATATGGTCTAAGAAGGTAACACTCTACACATAGTAAAAGGAGTGAACCTAAAGTACACTTGTCGGATCATTTTTGGTTGTGACAGATTTTCAATTTATTCCTAACCAGATAATGATATATAAGTTATGTCTTTTGTAATAATATTTATTACATTAATAAAACTTGAAAACATTATATGAGCAATAAAAGACTACATTATAGGTTTTGTTTTTTCGAACTGATTATGCTATTGACCTAACAAGGTCTTAACAGCTTTACCAGACTACTAAAGAAATGATTTGAACTTCTCAAACTGAACACAAATTATTAGATGACTTTGTTGTGGCTGCATAGTCTAGATACATTTGTCTATTCTTTATTAAGGAAAAAACAGGAACCAGAAAAAAAGTTTATTGTCAATGCAGTTAGGGTATTGTAGCATTACTGTCATTTTGACAGCCCATTATGCTCACTTGGGATAATTCAGAGGCTTACTATGGATTCACTGTTTGGGTGCCATGTCCATCGCTTGGCAGCAAGAGTAACGCTGATTAGTTCCCGAGACTTGTGACATGGGTGTAGGCTTAAAGGGCAATAGATGTTATTTATCATAATTCAAATTAACATTTTACCTTTGTTTTCTCGTCTTGACATGGAGGTAATTTGCTTGCTATTTTATCATCTTGCACCATGTCGAATAACTCATTAGCTTCTTTTAAAGTTTTCTGATATTCAAGGTGCATACCACTGTTAATTTTTTCATGTGCTCGTTTTAAATGTTCTATACGCCGAGCCCAATATGCCTCTTCAGCAGCATGTTCTTGCTGTCTTTTGTGGTCATAATAAGGTGGTGGAGGTGGTGCATATTGTGGAGTAGACTTTGGCTGTTCAGCCTGCTGGAAATTATGTGCAATATTTCGATTACTTTAAAAATCAACAACGAATATATAGTATAATGTTTTGGATACTCATTTCCATACTTGTTTCAGTGACAATAGATTCAATTAATGTTATTAGTCCTATTCCAATAAAATGTTATGTATAAAGTAAGCAAAACTTAAATAAAAAGAACAAATATATAAATATGGCCATTTAAAGTTTTATACGGGTATATACAATATGTTAATAAGCATTTTATAGTTGATATAGGATTAACCTAAAAGTGTTGATGGTCATTGAATGGCTAATCAATATTTTAATTACTAAAATACATACTGTAATGTAGTTATTATAATTTTTAGCAAAAGTTCATCAAAATTCATATTACCGCAATATTTTGTTTTATCTATATTGATATGACATTGATCTAAATTATGTAATGCTAAATTATATTTACTTTCGCCTGCAGCTGAGCCTGTATCCGGTCTATTGCATCTTGGGACACTTGTATTGCATTTTCGTTATCAACACTTAGTTTTCGAGTGCTATTTGAACCCCCCATGTTTATAAAAACGTATTTTTGTGATATTTTTAGTCGGCAAATCACGTCATAGAAACATCTTTTGACAACTCAACGAATGACAGACCATAGAGAACGTAATAACTTTTTTTTTACTTTATAAAGTATCATTTTTACTCGAAGTGAGCTGACATTCTCAATAACTACAACAATAAAGGTTATTTTATTTGACGATTTATCTGTAGTTTTGGTACTCCGCAACAGATGGGACTACTAACAGATTCCAAATAGTTTAGACTTTACGACTCATTATTTTCTTGAAGTTTGATGGACTTATTGTGTAGGTGTTATTTAGTTTGGTAATGGAGATAAAGTTCTTCGATAATGAATATAATAAGTGTTCGATAAGCTTAATTTAACAATAATTGATATTCAAATTTTTGTAGGCCTTTGGCGTGAGAACAAAAGCTCTCATTTCCAGTGTCTTTTTATGATCGTAACTTGATACTAACACGTCGCCATTCGTTTCGCTAGATAGCTATTGACAAAATAAAAATCCTCCCAGGGTATTGTCGGTGAGTTATTGCAGATATATGAAATAGATTTCAATATAGGTTTAGCGTTAATATTGTACCTACAATCAAAAAACAAAATCAAAAATACTTTATTCAGTTTAGGCCCTAATAAGGCACTTATGAACGTCAAAGTCTACCACCGGTCCGGAAAACAACCCAGTCATCGAGAAGAACCGGCAAGAAACTCGATTGAGTACATTTTTTTAACATATATTTCCAATACATCATACAATGCTGTTAGTGGATGCACAGAGAGGAGTCAATTCCAGACATCACTATCATTCACATACTGATCCCGTCTATAATATCCTTTTGAAACTAAAACCCGTTTGACATGGCGCATAAATTTACAGTCCGGCAAATCGGTAACATCCTTTGGGACTTTATTGTAGAAACTAACACTATTACCTAAAAAACTATTACTGGTTTTGCAAAGTCTGAAACATGGGACCACCAGTTTATTACAGTTTCTAGTATTTAGATTATGCCGGTCTTTTACTAAATTCAGTTTTTCAAAATTTTTCCGGACATACATTAAATTATCAAGAATGCATTGGGAGGGCAGAGTTAAGACACCGAATTCCTGGAATTTCATTTTTAATGATTCGCGAAGTCCCATATTATATATTACCCGAACTGCCAGTTTTTGTAATAAAAAACAATATGCAGGGACATCGCTAATTATCACCATAACTTATTATTTTTAAACAATCGCATATTTATAGTGAATAATACGAGAAAACCGGTATGCTTAGTAGTTAAACAATTAAGTGTGAAGGAGTTTTTGAATGAGAATGTCATGTTTTATTTATAAATTTGTGTTATATGGCTCTTATTTTGTTAAATTGGTGTTTTTTTTTAAAGTAATGTAGTTTGGATACTGTGAGATTGTTATAAGTGAGATTTTCTGACTTGCCGTTAAAGTCCCTGAAAAGTTCTAACAAGACGGCCTCCATCTTATTAATTCATTGAAATGATTGCAAGAGACTTGTAGTATCATTATGTAATCGATAGTGACAATAATATTCTAATATCTATTGTAGGAGATTGGGTGCAAAAATAAAATAAAGAAACGAAGTAGCTATATGTAAATATGATATACAAGGAATAAAACTGCAACAACCAAGTGTGTATTGTATTATTGAGTAAAATTTTATGTGTAAGCACGTCCGTACTGCGTACCTACTTATTATTTGGCGAACCCTTTGCTTTGGAAGTCGCGTCGCGCCGTGTCGTACGGGGCGGGCGAGAACTGACCACAATGGGCGTAAGTATAACCGGTTGGTCCGGTCGCAGGCTCCGGCGCGCCGCTGTCATCCCGCGGTTTCCTCTGATCGGGCCGCGGGCGGCGGCGATGTGCAACAAAACGAACGTCCTAGTCCCTCGAGACAGCACGAGAGATGCATTAAGGCGCGATTTATTCAAATAAAGGCTATTTTTGACTGCGAGCGTGTTTCTTAACGAAGTCAGATTTATTTATTATTCATTAGGACTTCGCAGTCCTGTGTCTTTGCGTTTAGTTTTTATTTTGTAAAAGTTAGATAGTTAAAAGTTGATCGGTATCAGCGACATTATATCATTAGCACAGACTACATTGATTGTTTAGCAAATGTTAAATAAAATAATATATATTAACTAAAAGTATGACTTTAAGGAGCTAGTAGAGATACTATATTTATTAAATCGAAGAGTAATGCACAATACTATTTCATTTATTTAATTTTTAAATATTCTGAATTATTAACATTGACGATAAACATTCGATAGAGGCCATATGAAATGGTTAAAAATAATTAGAGATAACCAATAGAAACTTGGAATTTGATACAAGATAAGTTTCAAAATTAGAGTGTAACATTTTTTTAAGGTTAAGAGGATGTTAATCAATTTTAAATAAATAAGAGACCTTAGTTTAATTTATATCTACATAAGTTAAGTTTAAATTAAAATACAGTGTAAACTTCAATTAAGTCCACTCGATTTAACGATATACTTCGTAAAACATCGAAATCCCTTGCTTTGGTTAGTTTACCTTCGTTTCTTCTCACGATTTAGCAACAAATATTAATAACGCTATAAAATGCTTTGAATGTCGCTATACAAAATTTATATTATAATTATCAAAGTAAAGTATAATGAAGTGAAACTATACATAGGTGGTGTAAGTGATATCGTCTTCATATTGTTTAAGCATGATCGAACATACGAAATACTTATTTAATTAAATCACACCATTAATTAAAATAAAATAAATAAAAATATTGAGCACTAAAGAAGAGACATGAAAGTTTAATTAGAAAATAAAATAAGTGCATAGCGGTTGGGCGTTTTCTAAAGTCCGCCTAGCTCTAGGCTACCGAGCTGAAAATCTGTTGGTGTGTTCCGACAGCTGCACCTAAGAGCCAGTTCCCTTGTACCTCTAGCGTGTTTACCATTTTCGACTACATCGGTCATTAACATCTGATCAGGTCGTGGTTCTAATCTATGTCCAAATCCTATGCAGTATTAAAAAAAGATTTGGTAAAAAAATTATAAACACAAAAATAATTTATAACCACATACATAAAACTATTTCCTGCGTACAATATATGTTGAAACTTCTTCGTGGAAAAGGTTAAACAAGAATAGAATTAATATAGTGAATAATATACTTATTTTCTTTTGATCTTATCAAAATATAATATAAATTTAATGATATAAAAACACGCCTAGCCACGAATAAAACTCGACTAGTGTAGGACTTTCACCACTAAAGCCTCACCTGCAACCAGAGAATGTTAATTTGATTACGGGCGTTATTATAATTTAATGCTACGCTGAGGGCAAAAGTCGTGCGAAATAGTTCGTGTTCTGTAACATATGAGAAAGTCGTTTGTAATAATAATTATTAATTAGTTTCACCACTAAATATTGCTAAGCTTTTTCGCGTTGAAACGATTACAGTACGCGGTTTTTGATTTGACACGTCGGAGAGAAGACTGAGATAATCGGCTAAGTTCGACTTCGTCTAGCGTTATCTTTGTCTCTCGCAGTCATTGCGTTATGCGATAGAGAGAACTCTATACAAAACCGAATCAAGCTGATCTTAGCCGTATATCTCACTCTACTCGCCGACGTGTTAAATCAAGGGGCGGGTACTGTATTAGATGATATTTTTAACATACATATGGTATGAAGTAACATCAGTTTTATTGGCACTAGCTTCCCGTACCGGCTTTGCATGGTTGTAGTAGCGAAGAAAAGAAGGCAAAATCTTCCCTTCAAAGTACAACCGTCTAATAAAATAAAATGACAGTAATGACGATTGAACGTCAATTCTATATATAATTTGGAAGATCTCCCTTTTTTCTTCTGTCTCATCCACTCACTCTCACTTTTTATATGGAGATTTTTTAACATATTTTTTTTCTCTTTTCCGTAAGATTATTCAACCAATTGCTTTCATACAAACCTTGTCCTGACAATTACATAGAAAACAAAAAAAAATAGTCAAATCTCTACCATATTTGCTCTAAAGTGATGCGTTCAAATATATATTTTTTTTACCTGTAGAAATCTCCATAGGCCCCCAGACCCATCCCCTCAGGCTCGGCTACGATGGTGGAAGGAGGCGAACATACCACCCCCACCTTCGGCCATTCCTCCGTTGGCGCATAGGGACTCTATAAGGATTGTCCTCGTAGGCCCTCTCCGCTACGTTTTTTGCGAGATGACCTCCTCGCAGAAAGAGGTCACCGCGTTCTATACTATACATGGTCAAAAAAAATAGTCAAATCTCTACCATATTTGCTCTAAAGTGATGCGTTCAAATACATTCGGCAATTATTTTTTTACCTGGAGAAATCGCCATGGGCATGCTACCCTCTCGGGGGAGAGAGTGGGTAGTGTGAGACTCGTACTCACTAAAACCCCACGGTATACCGTCCGCCGCCTTAGGTGGGGTGGCATGGGATCGAGCAAGGCCAACACCATGCCGCCCTAGCGATCGACACCGCGAGATATGCGGCTGGGCCTCGTTCTAATAGGGAGGCAAGCTGGGTACACACTAGCCGCCACCACTTGTCAGCCAAACCTGTGCAATGAGGCTCGGCTACGATGGTGGAAGGAGGCGAACATACCGTCTCCACCTTCGGCCATTCCTCCGTTGGCGCAGAGAGGCGCTATAACGATTTTCCTCGCCAGCCCTCCCGCTACCTTTTTCTGTGATATGACCTCCGCGCAGAAGGAGGTCATCGCGTTCCATACATGGTCGAAATCACACTCGCCAGCGATAAATCGTTCCCTATATATTGTTTAGGTTCCATATATTTGTGTCGTACTGTCAAGATCTAGAATCTTCTTCTTAGTATGTTCTCTCCTTACTAGAAACTCGGGTCGTTCAAACACAGCGTGAAGAGTTTTTGAGCAGACTGACATTAAAGCGGTAATTGACCATAGATTTTAAATCTCGCTGTACCATTAATAATAGCGATGTCACTTCGTCAAGTATTAATAAAAAATATGAATAGTATTTTATGAAAATTATTTACATCTATCGTGCATACATCGAAATTTTCTTAAAGTTTTGCTTATATATTTGAGATATATTTTATACATTAGTATTTATGTCTGCTTTATTGTGACACTGTGCTAATTGGTTATTTATACAATATAACAGAATTTTTAATAAATTCTTCGAGAGATATTATAAAAAAGTTAAGTTTACAAATGACTCGGCTAATATAATACTATAAAGCGCTTGGAATGTTGGATGTTATTATTCTATAGAAATGTATATATGATAATATATTGATATTATTATGAGCAGATTTGACGTTGAATAACAATCGATTTTCTACCTGGGACTGCCAGGCTTGTCACCGGGTGAATCCTTGCACCGTACGCTCGGCAGCGATCTTAAGAAGAACAGCAAAAGATTTTATCCAAAAATGGCATTTACTATTCGAATTTTAAAGTCGATTTTTAAACACCTTTATGATGATTTGTATTGGTTTATTTGTATAAAAATAACCAGTCATTGGAATCGACGTAGGGTACGTTCTGAAGCACAGGTGCCTATGGATTTAAAAAAAAATGGAAAAGGAAAAAAAATCGGTCCCAATACGGGTCAATTAATGGATTACGTATAGAATGAGATCAGTAAATGGTGCATGTAGAGATTGGGCATCTTCCCTATCACGGATAGTGTGACTGAGTTTCGGGTTTCGTGTTTTATTGGAGTGGTGTCAAAAAAAAAAATCTACGGCTTAAGCCTAATGATAGCCGTAATAAATATTTTTGTAAATCTTTACATTTTTTCGATTTATCCTACCACCCCACTGGCATTATATCTTTGATTTTTTTCTTCAGCGGTGTTTACAGCTTTCAAGTAAGGTTGGTTTAGATCGGGGATACTATTATTCTTCGTTTTGAACATTTGTATGATTATAATTTTATCTTGTATTAAATCGTTGCTCGTTATCACATTTTGATTTTATACTTATTCTATCTTATATGCTTTCTTATTTCTTATGCTGGAAGTATGTACACAAAATAACACTCACAAACTCAAAAGCAAGCTGTTAAGGAAAAAGAATGAAATAACTGTATACTCGAACAGGAAAGATAACTGTTGCTATATTTAGATGCATTTTGTATCAATGTAATCTAGACAAATAAGTTTAACTAGATATATGGAAGCTGAGAAGTCAAAAGTAGCAACTGTCGTCTGAGGTGATTTTGTTATCAACTTCAATAATATGTAACTAAAGTTAGTTGTAACAAAATATATATTTATTTATTTCAAAAGAAATCTACAGTTATACCTTCTGGCATATAAATATATAACAACAAGTATATAAAGATATGTTTAAATTTTTATTATATAGCTAATCCCCATTTTTGTATACAAATTACAATATAAATTCAATAACTTATAACTAAATTAAATAACATATTGTATGAGTGAAACTGGAATAAAAACATAAAACAAAAGAAACTACCAATAATAATAACAGTACATAACAAAACTACTATTATCACATCGAAAACAGATGAAAATATATGGCCTATACACATGTGTGTGCGTATGGGTTTATATAGGTATATATGTGAGAATAAATATATATGTAACTTAGAAGTCTGCCTTTAAAGGAAGATTAAAGTAAACGATTTGTTTATCTCATGCTTTTTATTGTATAAGTGAGCATATCTTATCATTACGGATTTAGAGCCATTATTGGTGATCGTTTGGGCTCATTAAAGAGCTGTGGTTTTTGAATATATTTTGATGAGATTCTCAGCTCTGTATGCTCCATCAGATTTGGACAATCTATATTATTGTTTACTATATAATACCAAAACATCAAATCTGTATCTATTCGTCTTTAGATATGTTAGAAATTTGTTTTGAATATTTTCGATTCCATTAATATGAATGGCATAACGCGGGGTCCATATTTATGATGCAAATTGTAAGGTGCTGCGTACAAAAGCACTAAATAGTATTTTTAAAGAAGATAGAATTTAAATGGTTTGGAAATTGTAGTGTTGTTTTATTTTTATTTTTAATTCTGTTTGATTGCGTAGTTGTTAAAACAAGTGAAATGTGATATAAATTGTTGATGAAAGATGTAAACCCCTTTTATTTTCATACCAATAAGGTCAAAAATATATTGCATCTTCTACATGCATTCTGAGATATATATTATTAAAATTCTATTATTTGATATGTAGTAGGTTCGTTTGATTAAGATATCTTCTGTATACAACAATATCATTACATAGTATAAAACAAAGTCTTCTACCGCGTCTCTGTCTGTCTGTCTGTTCGCGATAAACTCAAAAACCACTGAACGCATTTTTAAGCGGTTTTCACCAGTGGATAAAGTGATTAATGAGGAACGTTTTTTAAACAATATGTAAATTAACAGTAAACAGATTCTAAAGTATATGTCATCCCTCTCGTTGTTAAAAGGAAACTAATCCAGAAGGTTCGTCGCATTATCACGTTACTTACAATGTTTATTCATTGAACGCGATATTTTCGGCCAGACTCTTATTATGTCTTGCGTAAAGATTTATAGTTCATTATGTAGATTGGTATCTATAACGAGTGTTCTCTACACATGTGTTCGCTGGAAATGTTATTTTCTCTAAATATATATATCAACCTGTGGATATTTATATTTGTTATATGTTAGAATATCGTTTTGGCCCAATTGTCAAGTAAAACGTTTCTAAGTTTCTAAGATTTTTATAAATCGGTTTATTCTTATTCTTTATCTTGCTTGATCACTGTTGTAATATTTAACTATAGTGGCTTGAAAACCATATTGTTGTATAAATTATTGTATAGTGTTTTTTATGTACCACAACTTTTCACGGTACCTGTGGTTTTAATCAGTGGTTTTTTATCATTGTATTTATATATGAAGTCCAATTTGTATATTTATATATATATTAATCTTTATAAAACATGTTTAAAAACGTAATAGAATCATTTATTTCTTTGCCATTATTATAGACTTTACAACGTGCCATCTGTAAATTTTTGTGAAATTATATTTTCAAAATATTACATATTATGGAATAAAACCATCTGTGAAATCTTCAGCGATTTTTTTAAATTTATTAGACAATTATACTATACATTTGTTAGTTACAAATGTATTAATATATACTTAATCTTTATCTATTGTTCTATATATCGCTTTATTTTTCTAAAACAGAACTCACGCAATAAGGATCAAGCATCGGATCACGGGAAATTTTACAAATATTCATTTGTGGATCCTACAAGCAACTGTCCTGTATGAAATTCGAAATCATGACATTAAAGCACGAAGGTAAATTATAGCACTGTGTAAATAATAATTTCTTGATAGTAGTTTATATTTGTTCATACTTTATTTAATACTGGAATACATAACATTGAAGACTTACAAATAATTCATGTTCGCTAGTCTCCATAAAATCGATCCTTTTAGCTTGTAAATATATCTTAGAAAAACAATTAACGTATATAAATCTCACTTCAACATTTAATGGCTTCCATTTAGAGATAGATAACTAGCTAACGTCGAGATAGTCGGGCAATCAATTGATAAATTAGCCGAGATTGTGTTAAAACCAAGACGCTAAATAGCGACGAGATCTCGTTCAATTAAACCTTTGAATTTGTTTATCATTTCTCAAGTAGTTCCAATTGGAAATTTAACGATGTAGGCTATTAATAAGGATAAGAATACATTGATTTTATTGCAGTTTCATTAATGATGTTTAATATTTACTATACGATAATTTTTTTGGCGCTTTGGTAATGACAGTCGTATCAAAATCAAAATAGGTTTTGTAAGTCTCTTTACACAAACGACTATTAAAGTCCTAATTAAAGTAATCTATCTACATTTCAATACATTTTATACAATTATCGAAAGTATGTAATCGTATCACTTCAAAACAACTGCACCCATTTGGCTGATTCATATTACTATACTATAAAATGCAATTATGTTCTACATTAAAGACCAGCTGTAACTAGCATATTTCATTGGATAAGGAGTTATAATATATTGAACAAAATAGTTCTGTAAATAATCCATTATTTTTTAATATTACATAAAACTAGCCACTGTTCGCGTCTTCTTATGGCCGCAATATACTATTGTGAAGTAATAAGTGTCTAAACATTAGGTATTTTGATTTTACAGTTCATCTAAGTCAAAGAAGCTTCGTGTTATCACGAACCTTTTTTATATTCAAACTTTAATTTCATTTAATTATATATCCTTAAAAAAAGATATGTCTTAAGGAAACATGATAAAAGTGAAATTTGATTATTACAGGAAAACATTTTAATTAAAAAACAACAACAAAATACCAACGTCACGCGGTCTTCCCAGGCCGTCACCCATCCAAGTACTGACCGCGCTCGACGTTGTTCAACTTCGGTGATCGGATGAGAACCGGTGTTTTCAACACTCTACCCGACACAGTGTTGTTTACCCTTACCGCTTTTCGTCACACAAAGTTGCGACTCAGAATTTCAAAGCCCTCCCATAAGTTAACTTCAAAACGGTTACAATCTATAAAATGAATAAAATTTGAGTGTCAGTTTGTAATGTCAAAATAACTGCTTTTTACTAAGTGGATATAATAGTATATACTCTACATATAACAAAAAAATAATGTTTAACATTTTTGTCTCATTTTTGTTCGTCCGTCTGTTTGTTCCAGCGAATCTCTGAAGGGATTTCACCTATTTTGAGGAGACTTTCGGAAGGAATAACAATTTTTATTTCAGAGGAAAATAGAGTTTCTTTTAGATATAGTATTTTATAAAATTACAAAATTTGACGAAGACGCGGTGAACTGCTAGTTGTTCATAATTCAAATTAATATTGAAACACATTTGAATTTCCATATATTCTCTATTAGACGAAAATCGCACAAAGGGTTAGGAAATAATAGAAGCTGAGGCTAATATAATAATTTGTAATTTAACCCGAAGACCGGGTCGCTGTCTTAATTATGTGGAGCTTAATGTGCGGTCTCACCAACGCGCTTTGCGGTCGCGCCTATTACTCGGAAAAGACGTTTAACGCAAAAACGGGGTTTTATTTTATTAAAACTAGCAGTTGTTTTGTTCGCAGTATTGTCTGGGGGGCCTGTTGGAGAGCACTGATTACCATTCAGTATTATTCAGCTAAAGTAATTCCGATTCATGTGAATACTGTAATTTAAGTATACATTTAAAAAAATCTCATATGTTCTTACGTGTAAGCAATACACAAGCAGTAAGTATTTTAAAATATGTTGTAATCATGTTTTCGAAAGAGAACAGATAGCAAAAAAAAGCAAGCTCTTTTAATTTTTTTAAAATATATTTAATAAGTATAATGTATGTAATGTAATTATAATAATTTTATATAACACAAACATACAGAAGTTACTTTTTTATAGGTGGTGTTGAAGCTATTACTGGTTTTAGCATGAATGGGTCGGCTCACCCGGGGTAGTACCACCCTCTCGCAGAAAACCGACGTGAAGTAACAGTGCAGCATTGTTGCGTTTCGTTCGATCAGTGAGAGCGCCGGATAACCCACCTTCCCTCCCCCTCCCCCAAACAAAGGGTGGCAACGCACTTGCGACTCTTCTGGTTTTACAAGTGTCTATGGACGGTGATGATAACTTAACATCAGGTGACCCACCTGTTCGTTTGCCTCATCATCATCATCATTACCCTTATCCCACTTAAGTAGGGTCGGCACAACATGTTTTCTTTTTCCACTCTCTCCTGTCAAATGTTATTTCAGTATTCACACCTTTTACGCACATATCATGCCTCCTATGATATAAATAAAAACTTCCAGACAGCCTAACTAATATTATTAATCCGAATCTGAGTTTGTTTGTTTGTTATTCTGTGACGCCCTAACTACTCAATTATAATTAAATATTCCCTAGGGGGTAAATCAAAGAACACAGGGTAGTATTCATCAAAAGAAAACTACCGTTCCCAAGGGATACATTAAATCTACCTTGACGCAAGCAAAGCCACGTGATATAATTATTTTTCTATAATACTTGCTTTATATGGTTCTAGAAGTGTCGTATGGCAGTATATTGTAAGGTTGGTAGGCTATGACAATGTACATCATCTATCTAGTAATATCCACCACAGAGACGCGTTTATCCATCCAGCGTTTTGGGGTCAGCTGATATCTTGTAATCAAGCGGACAGGTATGCTGTCTGTACCATATTGGATGGCTATTAGAAAGAAAGAAAAAGTTTTTACTACTATATTTTACTACAAGCGGTCCCGGCAGGCCTTGATAATAAAAAAAATCCTAAAAGTCAACTGCAGCGCCACCTACCAGGTCCAGTTGTGGATCGAAACCATTATTGAATCCACCTGAACACACACAACAATGTCATCAAAATCTATCTAGCCTTTTAGGAAGAGTTCAGATACGTGCACACGGACGGAAGAATTATATTTATATAGATTACTACTACTACTATTTTCTCCTCAAAGAATTGCTTATTAAAAACGTAGGGTAAATAAAATATATATAATTACGTTCGAGGAATACAGAAATAAAAGGATTTTGTGAAAATGTAAATTATATAATGTAAAATCGTGTATGAAATATATAAAACATCTGGGAGACTACTCGTATAGTATCTTCCCCGCGTAGAGTGTTTGAATGGCACTGAATACGGTGGCTTGACATGGCCGTGTTTACTGTTTATTCGGTATATATTTGTTTAGTGAAATGACTGTTTTATAATTTTTGTTTGAAATATTCTGGCTTTTTGTATGTTTATATAATTGTACGTGAATTATCACGTTCACGTTAATTGTATGTACGTTTATTTGATTTGAGCAAATATTTCGACATTGTGTATAACTCTAGTGAATTTTAGACAGATTCATCGTTCTGAATCTGTGCTAATATTAGAAAGTTTTTGCATTTAATAGTGTTTTTATTAAGAAGGGTTAAAGGGTATTTAAGAGTTCTCAAAATGACCTTTTAGAGCGGAGTAATTATGGAACAAAATTTAGGTACGAAAGCGAAAATGAAGTAATCGAACGAGGCCTTAAGGTATATAAAACTATGATAAGACCAGGTGTGGTATATGGATCTGAGTGCTGGGTTACGAAAGAGACGGATGGGAAAAGATTAGATGTGGCAGAGATGCGAATGTTAAGATGAATATGTGGTGTAACCAGAATTGATAACATTAAGAATGAGTACATCAGAGGAAGTTTGAAAATAGCACCAGTGGCAGAGAAGTTGAGGTGTGTAGGTTAATATGGTACGGGAGAGTATTATGAGAAGAGATGAAACTCACAAGAAAAGTTTTGACTATGAAAGTGGATGGATATAGGAATAGAGGAAAACCGAAAAATGTATGGTTGGATTGTGTGAAAAATTATGTGTATAAAAGGTGTGAATACTGAAATGGCATCTGACAGGGGAGAATGGAAACGGAAAACCTGTTGTACCGACTCTATTTAGGTGGGATAAGGGTAAGAAGATGATGACGAATTCGGACGGGCCATGTGGTGGGGAGTGTTTTGGGGATCGATAGTGGATTGGTTATTCGATAAGAATCGAATACCATCAGTAAGAGCCGAATTGTGTATGCCTATGACAGCGAGGTACTTGGCTTAGTCGCGAGATCGGCTCCTTATGTAACAGTCGTCCTATACACAGTATTGCCTAAGTTTATCTGACTCCATCAACAGCAATTAAAAGACCCTTTAACCTGTAACAATTCCTTTTGCTAAGCTGATTCCTTACTAGTTCATTCTTCTTCATTCATACTATTCAGAATGAAAGTAATGTACATACTTCTTCAGGTTTCAGCCTCTATCTATGACACATTTAATGCGATCAGTTTAGAAATTTAATCATGAAAAAATAAGAAACAGATAGACGGAATTGTTTTTGAAGCGTTTCTTACTAAGTCTAGCAGGAAATCATGATATAAATAAATTATATTATTCATCGCACAAAAGCATGTATTACCAAATCCCAACTCTTAAGTCGTAAAAATCTTAATAGTTAACCGTACCCTTAAATTCAAATTCCCGAAACTCGAATACCCGAATTAAAACTTTCTTAATTATTATATTCGTATGAAGTTCCCCTCGAAATTAAGTTTGTTACAGTCGACTATCTTCACAAAGGCGATTCGTGCTAATTTAAGTTTTTGTTTTATATCGTGACATAACTTTGAGCAATAAGCTCCAATTTCGTTTTTTAAGTAATATCCAGTCATGTTATGATCAATTTTTATCTCTAGTGAATAATGACTGTTATATTTTAACAATTTTACCGTGTTATTACCAAAAAGTTAAATATAATAAATATTAAATACTTGGTTTAAAAAAGTTTTCTAATAAATGCACCGCGCTCGCCCGAGGCAAGTTCGCGCTATCCTTTTTCACAAGTCTAACCTAACGTAACTAAAGCGAGACAAAACAACAAGATGGCGAACATTCAGCAACCGCGGTGCATTTAATATGAGACCTTTTAAAAGCCAGGGTTCAACACGAATTTAACTTTTTTGTAATAACATCGCTTAGGATTTACTTTTTGACCAGAATCTCGTCTTATGTTAAATGACAATGTGATCTAAGATAGTAAACACGTTGAATTTAAAGGTCTGGTTCTCAAATGTACCTATCTGTCAGAACAATGACAGATTGATTGAATGATACAACTAATGATGGTGGTAGAGCCACGCTGAAACTATTATTGATTTCAGCATGAATGGGTCGGCTCGCCCGGGGTAGTACCACCCTCTCATAGAAAACCGACGTGAAGTAACAGTGCTTGCATTGTTGCGTTTCGCTCGGTCAGTGAGAGCGCCGGAGACCCATCCATTTAAAGGTCTGGTTCTCAAATGTACCTATCTGTCAGAACACACATATAGTCGTAGCTAGTCAGGCAGTTATTGGAAAGAGCCCTATCAACATACCATGATTTAATCACGATGTTCTCCTTCACCAAAAACCCAACGCAAGAGCCCAAGCTGAATCTACATCTATTTATACATATATTCACTTGCAGTCTACACTACTACTGAGTTTTTTTTTATTTCTACAAACTCTTGGTTCCTTTTTTCTGTTTTCTTTTTTTTATTAGTCACTAGCAGGCCCGGTGCACGTTGTTCCGCCCTGATAATAAAAAAACCTTGACAAATTATATACACAAAACCTTTCTTTTAATCACTTTATCTACTGGTGATTTCATTCTTCTCTCTCTCTCTTTTGGGATCCTATGTCTCCAAACTGTAGTGGCAGAGGGCAGACACAATGCTTCTCCATCTCGATCTGTTGATGGCTTGACGCTTCACCTCATTCCAAGCAAGCCCAATTTTCGTACACTCTGCAACCACAGACTTTCGCCAGGTTTGTCTAGGTCGACCACGTTTCCGCATGCCTTGGGGATTCCAGTTCAATGCCTGATTAGGGATATGGCCGTTGTCCCATCGCAAAGTGCGTCCGAAATAATCGCATTAGTTTGTCTAGGTCGACCACGTTTCCGCATGCCTTGGGGATTCCAGTTCAATGCCTGATTAGGGATATGGCCGTTGTCCCATCGCAAAGTGCGTCCGAAATAATCGCATTAAAATGCGTTCAGTAGTTTTTGA